>RJWT010003547.1:0-36101 GCA_004365215.1 Cuniculus paca | reverse complement strand
CATACCACAGTGATATATGTGCACCCATGTTTATAGCAGCACAATTTGTAATAGCCAAATCTTGGAAACAACCCAAATGCCCATCAATTGAGGAATGGATAAAAAAGATGTGGTACTTTTATACAATAGAGTACTATTCAGCTATAAAGAAGGATCACACTGAGGCTTTTATAGGTAAATGGATGCGACTTGAGACCATACTCATAAGTGAAATAAACCAAACACACATGTGTAAGCACCACATAGTCTCCCTAGTGTAAGAAACTGAAAGACTCAATAAGATAACAAAATTCCTGATAAATATGGGGGAAAGGTTCTAAAGTCCAGTAGTGCTTTTATTGTTTGGTTTGATTGGTTTAAGTTTCTTTTCTACTATTTGATTGCAATATGTGGGAAGACAGGAACAGCTCTTTTGAAGAAAACAGGGGACATTAAGGTAGCCATTGTTGGTTTCTTGTTGTCTGATTTGAAGGCCTGTAATGCTTTCACTCCTTTGTTTTATCTGGTTTTACATTATTTTGTTTTGTTTGAGTTTATTGTGTGTGAATGTATGAACAACCATTTTGAAGAAGGCAAGAGACACTAGGGTAGCCATTGTTAATCTCCTGTTGTTATGTTTTGAAGACCTGTTTTGCTTGTAGTGTTCTGTTCTGAAATGATATGTTGTGTTTGACTCTATTCTGTTTTATTTTGTTTTGTTCTATTCTCTTTAAAATAAAAAATAAAATAAAATAAAATAGATTTTGGACCCAGAACCAGCAGTACTGAGTGTCATGTCCATTGTGCCACTTATTAGCTCTTTGACTTTGTGCAATCACTGAACTTCATATACCATCAGTCTTGAGTATTTAATGAGAACAATAACTCGCTTGTGTGCATAATTCAAAAAAGTAAGTATTTAGGGCCTACTGAGGACAGATACAGTCATAGAGGCTGAAGACTCACCTCTAAATTAGACTGTTTCTGCCCTTGATAGGTTTATAGTTTAGAAGGGGACACAGGCATTTGAATTGGCAAGTAGGATACAGAGTGATCAGTACCAATTAGAGAGAGGCCTCAATAACCTTCTTAGAAAACAAACATTCTTCAGCATTACTGATGAAAGCTATCCCTATACTTAAACTTGTAGCAAAACAGATATGAATGTGAACCAGCTAACTTGGAATCAAAACACATGCAAAGCCAAAAATGGAGATGAAAATTGTTTCTGTGTGCTAGAAGGGTATTCTATAGACAAATGGCTGCATTTTAGGGAATCAACAAAATATCTGCAAATTTTTGTCAGTGTGTTCAGTTGTGGAGAAAGAATTCTTACCTTCTACAAAATGAATGAAAAGTTGAATGACCCCAGAATGGATACATCTGTATCTACATGTGTAAAGATGTATTCATATAATCTGCCATTCATTTACAAGCTCCAAAAATTCTTGATGTTTCTGTACTTACTTTGTAAGATGTTTTAAATATGATAAATGTCCACACTATGTACAGTGATTGAAATGTTCTTTGAGATTTCCAAGTCAACTAATCTCTAGCTGCCTTTCAAAACAAAGAAAGAAAGAAAACTTAGCTTTTATCATCACTATTTCAATGAAGAAGAGAAGTAAAATCTTCTGAATTACTTAATAGGTATACGTGATGGTTAATCTTGATTGTGGATGTGATTGGCTTGGGAGATGCCTGGGAGATTAGTAAAGCACACTTCTGGGTGTGTCTGGGTTAATCACAGCAGCATGATCCTGGAAGATTCTAGGAGTCCCTAGAATCTTCCTCCTGACTCTGCCCCTGCCCTCTGCTTCCTAGTTGCCATGAACTGAGCACTCTTCCTCCACCAAGCCCCTCCACCATGATGCTTCTGCCTTAGTCAGTGCAAGGTCATAAGTTTGATTCCCAGTACCCCCTCAAAAAAAGAGTATGTGTAAAGACATAACTTCTTTTTTTCCCTGCAACTTATATGCCCTTGTTCTCCGTCACTCATTCCTGAGTATTGAAAGGGAAAAGCCCTTAAATTTTCCAAGTAAAATGTTAAATTTCTTCTGATCTAAAAGAATAGTTACACAAGGTCTATATTTTTAGTGGTAATAGTTAACTATGTAGAAATTCAAATGCCATATTACCTGGGGTTTGCTTGCAAATATTTTTAAAAGAAAAGGAAGAGAACAGAAGGGCAAGGCAGAAAATGAGAAGAAAGAGGAGAAAAAAAATAAATAGAAAAAAAGGATCTTTTTGCCACCAAAACAGAGGTATTGTGAAAACTATTGCTAAATCAAAATCAAAATGGGAAAGTAAAGGACTCGTATCAATATTGGCATCAATGATCATGTAGATTTGGGCAACTTCACAAGTACTGCCCAACTAGTATACAAATGTGGTATGATTCGTAATAAAACACCAAAAAATTGTATGAAGAAAACTACTGGGAAAGGGCTTTTTCTAGTATGCATGGATTCTTGGATACACTGAAAGCTTAACACAAGCCTGCCATTTCCCTATGGAATTTTAAGAATAGAAAGTATATGGCTATCATTTATCAAAAACATTATTACAAGCACTTCCCAGAATAACTGTCCTGTCTTCATTTGTACTATTGATATTACTGAAATAGAAGCTGGTATGGTCAAACCCATGAGCATGCCTTTCTTTCTTATCCACTGAATGTGAAGCATTCAGTGTTCATAAAGTTTCCACTGAGTCACCCACAGCCAGAGGAGATATAAGGAAATCATGAAGGAAGTCAGCAGCTATGCTAAGAAAATTGGCAATAAACTTGGCACAGTAGCACTTGTTCTAATTTCTGGTTGGAATGGTGACAACATGCTGAAGCCAAGGCTTAACAGGCTTAACTTCAAAGGACTCAAAGTCACCCATGACCGTGGCAATGCTGTGGAACCAAGCTGCTTTAAACTCTAGATTTCATCCTACCACAAACTCACCCAACTCATTATCCCCTTGCATTTGCCTCTCTAGAATGCCTATCAAATTAGCAGTATTGGCACTATCCCTGTGGGCCAAGCAGAGATGAGTGTGTTCAAACTCAGCAAAGGTGGTCATGTTTGCTCCAGGAAATGGCACAACTGAAGTAAATTCTGTTGAAAAACATCATGAAACTGTTTGTCATGGCAAGGGTGCTGGTGACAGCAAAAATGACCCACCAATGGAGGCAGCTGGCTTCATTGGTCAGATGATTATCCTGAACCATCTAGGCCAAGTAAGCACTGGTTAAGTCCCGTACTGGTTTGTCACAGAGCTCACATTGCTTGCAAGTTTGCAGAGCTGAAAAAAAGGTTGGTCACTATTATGGTAAGAATCGACAAATAACCCTAAACTCTTGATGTCTGATGATGCTGTCATCAATGATACGGCTCCTGGTAAGTCCATGCATATTAAGAGCTTCTGTGATTATCTTTCTCTGGGTTGTTTTGCTGTTCATGATATGAGACAGTTGTTCCTGGCATTATCAAAGTGTGGATAAAAAGAATGTGAGAGCTGCAGAAGAAATTCTTGTAAAAATAGAAAATAAATGCCAGTGATAATTATGAGAAATCATAAAGGATTCTTCATATTTCCAGTCTGTTTTGTAAGTACACAGCAATGTCAACTACAAATAAATACATATCACTGAATTAATTTTCCTCTAATATGAAGTAGGCTCCTTTGGAAAACTTTGCAAGTAACACTAGAGCTAAACAAAGGAATTCAACGTCAATTGCTCTCTTCATATGTTTTCTCAAATGAATAAATTTCCTTACCTCGATTTATCTGAATTTATCTAAATACTAGTTTAGGCTTCAAAATTAAATAATTTCAGTTATGTCAATAATTCTATATTTAGTCATTATGAACCATGTTCTGTAACTTTTCCTTCATCTTAGGAAATGGCACATTTTCCACTAAGTTTAACAACTGAGAGTTAAAAAGTGTCCATTCATCATGGCATGGTTGGTAGTGCTGATTCATGAGTGCCATATTTTTTCCTCTCTTATTTGACAGTACTACACATCCAGGGGTTTGCCAATTTTTAATTTTCTGTGAGCTCCATTTTATAAATGAGTTCTGAAATATTACTCAGCATACACTCAGGAATACACTGGCTCAATATCTCCTAGTCCATCATTGAGCTCCTGAACTGTCCTAGTTAGAGTACCTTTAACTATTTGTGATTTCCATGCCCAACCAATCTCCACATCTACTTGACCAACTTGCACTCTGATTGTGTTGAACACACAGTAGTAGGAGTTTTATCTTTTTAAATCTATTAAGCATTTAGATAAGTCTGCACTCATGAGCTCTGCAATCCGTCAGAGGACACAGCCTGTCCTAGATCAGCAGCTCTCCACTACTCTTCCTACTTACTGTCTTTCCTCTGCAAATGGCAGTTTTGTTCTTCCAGTAGTTCAGGCTGCAAAACTCAAAGACAGCTTTTACTCTTCTATTTTTCTCATGCCCCACCCGGAGTCCATCAGTTTTCCTTTTAAATATACTCCAAGCCTAATCCCTGCTCACCAACTTTGCCACTCCCATCTGGGTCTAAGTCAATATTGTCACAAAAAATTCATTTCCAAACAGGTCTTTATGCTTCAGTCTTGAACATCCCTCCTACCATTTCCAAAACACACAGTAAATCTACCCTACAAGGGAAAGGAGAAAAGAAAGAAGGGGAAAGATTGTATATATATATATATATATATATATATATATATATATATATGCATATATATACGTGTGTGTATGTAAATATATACAAGATAGATAACTATACTACTAATCTCTGTTCATCAAAAAGAAGAGTTTGTGTATTCATTGTCTGATTGTTTATTTTATTCACGTCTAAATCTCGTAATCTAAACAATTACTTTCAACATAACAATATGCAATATATTAACTAGTGTTGATTTCCTATTTCTTTTTTTAAATTCTGTATCATTTTTATCTTTTTTTGTTTGTTTGTTTGTTTTTAAAATGAAATGATAGGAGCCAGGGATTTAGCTCAGTGGCATAAGCACTGCCTGACAAGTGGGAGGTTGTGAGTTTGATCCCCGGCACCGAAAAAATAAATAAATAAAATGACATTGTTTGAATATATTAACTTATGCATACTGCAAACACTTCCATGGCATTTAGGATGTTCTAGGAAATCACTCTAAATACTTTATGAACATCTTTTTATCCTTTTTTCTAACCTAAGTCCCAGGTGACATATTCATTCCATTTTATGGGTAAGAAAACAGCAAGAAAGAGAAAAACTTAAAATTCTCCCAAAATCATCCAGCTATCAAGTCAGGGAGTTGGGACTCAACACAAACAGTCATAGCTCCAGATCATATCATTCAACTGCCTGAGAGCACTGCTATCTTTCCATCACACTGAGCAAAGGCCAGGGTGCCCACAAGGACTTACCAGCCTCTGTATCACCGCTTTACCTCAGATAAGCCAAGCAATCCCCAACCTCAGGGTCTTTGTACAACACTTATTTCCTATAGACACATTAGTCTTGCTTGTTTTCTTCCTTCAGATTCCTGAGCACAGGCCAGGGAGGCCTTCTCCAATGCACACCAAGGCACTGCTGATCTTACCTCCTTTTTCTTTTTTTCTCCAGAGAAATTATTGAGCACTTTTTCTCCAGAGCACATAAATTTAACATATATACTTATTTTTTTGCTTTGTCTATCTTCCATTCTTTAATTATTTAAAAAGTTTAATGTTTATGACAATATTTCCTTATATCAGTTCAATTAGGCAAGGACTTTGTCCTTTCTCTCCTGCTTTACCTAGTGTCTAGAATGTAGCAGGTACTCAATTACTATAGGGTGGACAATGGACTGAAAAATGAACAGTAGAGATCACTGGTATAAGATGAACACACATGTGGCAGAGGAAGTAGGAGGTTTTAAGTGTACTCTGCCTGCCCTGTTTCTTGGACTGAACCCCAGTGTTATTTAACTTTGCACTTTGACCTGCCATTTGCTTTTTGCCTTGGTAAGACCCACAATACAAAGAGATTTAAAGCATAGAGAAAACTGAATTGCAACATCATAAATGAATCCTGGACATAAGACAATCCTAAAATATGTGTGGGTAATTATTCACATATTTCTCATAGTTTTTAGAAAATTTAAATATAACTCTTTAAAGAGTGTATAACTAATATTTTTTGAGACAGTGTCTGACTCTGTAATTTAGGCTGGCCTTAAACTCACACTATAGCCCCAGCTGGCCTTGAACTCATGGCAATCCTCTTGCTTCAGCCTCCCAAGTTCTGGGATTACAGGCATGCACCACCACCCCTGGCCTAATTAATGTTATTAACTGAAATAACACAGATATTCTACTCAAGGTTTTATAGCCTAAAACCAGTATCTCATTGATAGGATTGGTAGCCATAGGAACAGAAGAGGTAACAATTATACTTTGTATATACAATCAGATAAAATAGCATTAATAATAGCTAAACTCATACATTTATGCACTTTAAAATACTTATATAATTTTTATAGTTCCTTGCACTTAAGAATATTTAGAAGTTCTCTCATAAAACATCCTTTCAGTTTGGTCCTAATATTATCCCTTTTTATAGATGAAGCAGTAAAATACAGAGCAGTTAAATAACTTGTTCCAAATGGCATAGCAGGTTTAATAAGCATCGTTCTGGCCCCAGAGCTTGTTTTATGCCTTTCTAATAGTCTTTTATTATTGATTAGAATGTTACAGATTTAACATTGTCCTACTAGATTTTAGAACTGTAAATTTTGGTACAAGCAAATTGAGCTTGCTAAAAATAATAGCCAAGAAAAAAAAATTTTTAAAAAGCCTCACAAAGGTAAAAGCTAAAAACAGTATAGCATGATATAAACTATGATTTAGTAAATATCAGGAGGACTAGACTGTATGTAAAGTAGTGGTAAAGTATGTTCTTAGCATGTGCAAGTCTCTGGTTTCAATTCCCAGCATCAATAAGAAAAATAATAAAAACTTAAAGGAATTCTCAAAAAAAAATTGTGGTAAAAAAATTTCTGAAAATGTAATTAAAATGAAAAACATTAAAACAGGCTGGGTGTGGTGGCACGTGGCTGTAATCCCAGCCCTCGGGGGGCGGAGGCAAGAGGATTACCTCACGTTCAAGTCCAGCCTAGGCTACATAGTGAGTTCAAGGCCAGCGTGGACTTAGTAGGGAGATCCTGTCACAAAAAGACAAAAAACAATAAAATTAAGTGGCAAAAGGGTACCATACAAAATAGCAGTCTGATTCAGATTTCATGGAATTTGCCCTTCACACATTCTCCACGCATCCATTGTCTTTGCCTGAGATTTTGGTCGTCTAGTGGGCCACTGGTTGAGGTGACAAGCTGCACCTGTCATAATTCACAGCCTCAGCAAATCACCTGGCGTGCCTGCCTTCAGGTGACCTGAGAAATGCCAGTCCCTGAAGGCTCAAAAATAGAGAGGAATCGCTTATTAATAAGGAATTAATTCAATCAAATTTTATTAGCATGCAGTTTCCAGATGAATGTATAAAATCAGAGCTCTGATTACAAGGAAGACAGAGCAGCAGGAAATGTCTGTAGGTGGCCAACCAACATTTTCTGCCACTGTGAATACTGGTAGCAATAACAAACAAGATGACAAAGCCATGATTCATTAGGAACTCACAAAACACGAGGTATTGTGTTGTGAATACATTTTCTCATTTAGTTTCCAGATCCAACTGGTAAGCACTCTGTGGCCTATTTTATTTTTAAAAAAAAAAAGAAAACTAAAGAACAGACGGGAAATACTTTGGGTGGTCTTAGATCTAGTAAATGTTGAATGTGAGACACGAACCAAAGCACTCTGCTCAACATCCCTTCTTAGGACTGCTATCCTGTTACGCTTCACTTCAAATTACGTAAGATTTATCAGCATGTAGAGCACTTTATCTCTGGACAGTGCGAGCTCTGTAACTGTATTCATCAGTGAATCTTGAATGCAAAATAGAATTTGACCCTGTGCTTTAGCTATAACTGGAAAAGACAACTTGCACAAAATTTTCTCATAAAGGCTGTTGCCAAGATCACGGAGAACAGCATGTGCTCTTCCAGATTACAGCGATAAGACGGCTGATATTGCTGAGAGTTACAAGTCCTCACCAGGCAGCAGTCTCCAGTGAGAGGAGCTTCTGCTTGCTTCCACTGAAGCCTGCCATGGGCTTCTCAGGGAGGAGTGGCTTAGACTCCGGGAAAACCACATCCAAGGGACTCATGCTATTGGAAGGGCTGTCAACAAGAAATAGCCAGTAGCGAACCCGCAATCCACTAAGCATACAGAGGAGCCATTCTACCTGGATGTAACTGTGCTGACAACTCACTTGAAGGTTGAAAGATCCCTACCATTCTAAAGCAGGATTAATTGAACAAAGAGGGAGGCTCTGCCTAAATTATCCACCCACACCTGGAAATTTACATGAGTCATACCAAAATAAAATGTGACTATTAAAATATCTGGTGTCTGCTGAGCTACAAATCTTTTTGACTGCCGATTGTCACAGACTAGCAGACACTGAGGATAATGCCCTCTAGCCATTGCCAACACACACACACACACACAAAATCATATCTTCCTCATCTTGCCCCAGGTTCCTCCAAGTCCAATGTCTCTCCAGTCTGCATATGGCTAGGTTACTATTCCAATCTCATAACAAACGAGGGGATTTTTAGACTCCCCCAGCTAGAGCATGAAACTCTAATAGAGCAGATCAATTCTTTTGTTTGAGAAGTGAGGAAGAGAGAGGCAGGTGAGCAAGATTTAGGTGTCTCCCAGTAACTCTGACATCATACATCCTCTGGATGTTGGGAGGAAAATCTCCATACCTTGTTAATTTTGAGAATTCATATTCTAATACCAAAGCCAAGTCACTAAACTTTAAAACATATTATCTGCCTCAAGCATTTGATTTTCAAGACTTTTGCCTTTGCTATGAGTTTATACCTTCATTCATCAATTCAACTTATGTCCCCTTTCTAAGCTGTACCTGGCCTCCCTCTGAGAGCAATGTATGGAGAAAATTATATGGTGGAGAAAAGGTAATAAATTCAAAGCCATCCATCAGGAGAGTAGGAAAATAAGGTCAAGAACTCTAACATATTTTACAATAATATTTGTTGGATCTGATTTTTGAATGCTGTTTTCTCCTACTTTCATGCTACTCTAGTAATTGTAGTAGCTCAATTTATGTAGTATTTACTAGGCACCAGCACCTTAGATGACTTTTTCCTTCAATTTTAACAACATTAAGAGTTGGCTCTCTCTTATCTCCTTTCCAGATAAGAAAAAGGAGTCTGAGCTTTCTTTTTTTTTTTTTTTTTGCAGCACCAAGGATTGAACTCATGACCTTGCACTTGCCAGGCAGATGCTTAGGCCACTGAGCTAGATCCCTGACCCAAGTCTGAGTTTTCTTAACAGAGTTCACAAAGATAGTAGGTGGTAGAATCAGACACTATGTTAGTCCCAGGGTGTACAAAGATTAATGATATAGAGATGAGTACTACAGAGATGAATGCACTGACTGGAGCAGATATCAAACATTTAAGCAGATCCTGATACCACATTCTGCTGAGACTTATTGAAGGTAATACACAAAAGGAGGGTCCTTTGATTAAAGACATCTGTAGAAATTTACATCTGAATTAATTCATAAAAGATAAACCTAAAGGTCAGACAAGTAAAAAAATTGAGAGGGAATAAAACGAACCAAAAAAAGGGGTATTTCAGCCCTAACAAATAGCATCAACAAAAGCAAAAGTCAAGCTGAAATAGAAAACTTTTTTTTCTGTTTTAAACTATTTCTCTACTAACTACTAATGACTCAAAACATATATGCCCTATAACAATGGTTATTTTCTTCATAGACCTTTAAGTGAAAAGGACTTGGTAAAAATAGCTCATCTCATCTCTGAAATCATCTGGGACAGCATGTAGGCTGGGGGAAAGAATGGAGGTAAAGCTCATGTATGTATAGCTGATCTTGTCAGTAGGCAGAGCCCTCAGCTGGTCGGTGGGCTGATAAACCTACCTCTGGCCTGCTCGTGTAACTTAAGCTTCCCTACAATGTGGTGACTTGATTCCAGGAGAGAATATCATCACAGAGAGTAAACCACATAGAAATCATGATACATTTTTGACCTATCTTCATAGGGCATACAGGGTCAGTTGTACCACATTCTATTTGTTGAGCTAGCTTTAAAATGCCAACCAACATTAAAGGTAGGAGAGAAAAGCTCAACTCACATGGCATGACAATGTCAAGAGAGAGTGTGTGAAACTAGAAACATGACTTTGATCATCTTTTAAACATACAATATAACATAACTCTAAACTCAAAAGAGCAATATAAATGTAAATAAGGCCATTTACCAAAACTATTCTGTTTGTCCTGACCTAAACACAATCTTAGCTGTGTGAGATCATTGATCAACTCATTGTTTACTAGGAGGGAGTTACCAGAATAAAGCCAAGAAAACAATTCATGTCATTCACAAGACATAAAGATGAGTTACTCATAAAAGTTGGCTGGGCACAGGGAAATCTCATCATCACTGCACAAAATGCTTGTTGTGTTAGCTTGGCTACATGGCAAACAATAAATTCATATACTGCCTACAAAAAAGACTTAGCTAGAAATTTTGTCCAACAGCATGAATTTGACTCTTGCAACAGAAAGCATAATTCAAACTATTTGCCCCAAGCTGCCATAGGGACCTCTTTTTCTAAAGGCAATGTTGATAAACCTCAACCAAGAATTTCTAATGATTTTATAGAGCCATTTTAGCAGAAGCCCATATTATTTGCAAAAAAATGTCCTCAGAATGACTTGAACTCTTTTAGAAAAACTACATCCCATTTCCTGGGTACAGTAACCATAGCTCCATAACACTCAATTGTAATAGATTCTAAAATGCTATTGTTTCTGCATCTTATATGGACCAGTATGCATGCAGCTCAGAATTGCATGGCATGCTAATGATCTGCATAGGTGTCTGTCTTGAGCAACTTAAAGTGACTCTAAAATGACTGGAAGAAGCAATGGTTCTTTTCCATCTCCCATGGGGATGAGAATAGAGATAACGGTAAGCAAACATGAATATGCACTCCAGTACCATGGAATTTACCTTCTGGAAGGAGTGACAGAGGTTAATCAAACAGTCACATAAATATAAAATATAAATGAAAGGGGCTTTGTTCTATAAAGGGAAAACACCTGATTCTATGAGATGCTGTGATTTAGATGTCCCTGAAAGATTCATGTGTTGGCAAATTGGGCCATAGGTACTGGAACCTTTTAGAAGTGGGGCCCAGTGAGAGTTCCTTTTGTCAACTGAAGGTGCTGTCCTCCCTGGTACAACCCCTTGATAGTTCTTACCAGAGGATTGTTATGATAGCGTGAGTTTGGTCCCACCCAGTGTCTCTCTGGCTTCCTGTTTGAGATATGACAGCTGCCTCATGCATGTGCACACATCATTACCATTCCACATGATATGGCGTACCTGAAACAGCCCTCACAAGAACAGGGACAAACAATGCCACCACTATATCTTTAAATTTCCAAAACCATGAGCCAAATAAACCTCTGCTTCATAAGTAGCCTGCAGTGCTTCATTACAGTGACAAAAGCTGACCAATACGGAAAGCATATTCTAAAGAGACTGGTATAGACAGACTGAGGCTCCCCTGGGGAAGAAACAGCTAAGCAAAAGCTGAAGGATGAATTAATCTGCAATGTAGGGAGGTGGACATGGAGAGTAGAGCTCTGGACAGAGGAGGTGACACAGTAAGCTCAAGGAACTGAAAAGAGGACAAAAAGAAGACTTAATACACAGGCTTCTCAGGAGTCTGGTATTAGATGGCCTGGAGGACTGTGGTCTGAGAACAAGAAAGAGCCATTAACAAGCTATGAGCCTGCAGATGTTTAAACTCATTCCCTAATTGTCAATGATAGTAGTTTCTTGTGTCACCCTTCCATGTGTTCCACCATGGCATGTTTCTTGGACACTACAGCTATGGTTGTCTTTCTGAAGTAATATGTGCTCTTTCTACTGCGATTTCCTTTCCTAGATCCTTCCACTGTATTCTCCTTAAATGTAATTTCAATCACACCATTCTACTCAAACATTGTAAGAAGCACATTGACAAGGAAGCTAAGTTCAAAGACTCTTCTGTTTTTTTATGGTCCTATACAATCTGTTTCTGCCACAACCAACACTCACTCTTCCTCAAATAAAACTTCCACTTTGCTCAAACTCCACGTTTATTTTCACCTCTGTCTTAGTGTTCATATCATGTTCCCTTGGGATGACCCTGGTCTTTTCCTACCCTACTCTTACGTGTCCAAGTCCAATCTGTGGATGTGTCCACGACCACTGCAGCTTAGTGGTACTTCTGTGAGACTTTAGAGTTCTGGTGACCTCTACCCTTCACAGTTGCAATTAGTCATAAATGAACACACACTCTTGGGATAGTCTACGACTGTTCACAAAGTTTATCTCAGCCCTTTCAGGAAAAGCACAAGTTTCTGTGGACGGGAGCCATGTGCTTTGGCTCTTTTATATCATTCCTAGCAGAAGGTGAAACTTATAGCAGAAGGTGAAACTTCAAGCATTCCAAAGGCTACACACAGAAGTATTGGGCTGACCTGCCAATGAGCAGCTCTGTTTCATAAGCAACAGTGGCATCTAGTGGTTGAAAGGTTACACGGCCGCTACTGGCTTTAACAGTGGGAGAAGGGAAAAGCACTGTTACTAAATATTTAACAGACTCGCCTGGTGTGGTGGCTCACACCTGCAATCCCAGCACTCGGGAGGCTGAGACAGGCGGATTGTTGTGAGATCAAGACCAGCCTGGGCTACAAAGTGAACTCAAGGCCAGCCAGAATGGCATAGTGGGACCCTGTCTCAGAAAGGCAAGGGCTGGGGAATTTAGCTCAGCGACCTAAGCGCCTGCCTGGCAAGTGTGAGGTTGTGAGTTCGATCCCCAGTGCCGAAAAAAAAAAAAAAAACAAAGTAACAGATCCAAATTACTCCCATTGATTATGCTTATTGTGCGCCAGGATTTCAGATAAGGATTTATGTGCTTTGCCTCTGTAAGGGCTTCCCCACCCTCCTGTGGTCCAATGGCCCACAACTGCTGCTAAGGGGTTCCCGCGTGTGCTTTTTGCAAACCGCAACTTCCCTTTCCCGTAGGAAGATCACCAGAAGTTTTGGTGACGATTATGAGACTTCTAACTTTCGGCTTCCTGTGCAAATACAAGTTTGTGTGAATAAATGTTTATTTTGGAAATATAATATGTCATTGAGAAAGAAACTCAAGATGGTAAACATGATAGCCAGAGTAGAAACTCATTTCAAAGCCAAATGTGAGAAAGGCAACATGGTGCACAGGAAAGTTATGGACTTTGGCTTCTGTGGGATGTGGTATTGAATGTCAATTCTTCCCCTCGAAGTCATGCGGTGTTTATGACAGATGGACAGCTCAGGGGCTCAATTTCTCATCCAAACACTGAGGATGACATACAGCTCCCAGGCTGCTCTGGGGGAATGGAATAGAATCCTCTACAATCCAACTCTGGCCTGCTATAGGTAGTCAATGAAGTATACACTATGACTATCTTATATTTTATTAGGAATAATTGTCCTTCTATTTCCAATTTGGTATTTTTAAGAAACGGTTTTTAACTTAAGGATTGTCAGTCAGGCATGGTGGCACACACCTGAAATCCCAGCACTCAAGAGGCTGAGGCAGGAGGATCTCTGTGAGTTCAAGGCCAGTCTGGGTTACAAAGCGAGTTTAAGGCCAGTCTGAACTACATAGTGAGATGCTGTCTCAGAAAAAAAAAAAAAAGAAAAAATTAAGAATTGTCACTAATTCTGATTCTAATTAAAATTGCTTAACTTTTATTGGTCTGAGATGCTTATTCTGCAAAATAATGGAAAAAATGATCTAAAATCTCTGAAAATGCAATGAAAATTCTAATCTACTGTAAATACTTAAATTTAAACAATGAAGGATTTAGAAGAACTGGAGCCGACTCTAATTGTCTCTCCACAACAGCTGAAAAATGACCTCCTCAACTCAATGAATCTGAATCTGAGGCAGACGAAAAAGAGGGCTAAGAATAAATACACAGACAAACTTACCAGGTGAAAATATTGTGAAGTACTTTACTGATTTGTACGCCCCCCTGTGGGTACAATGTGAATCTCAACCAGTCTTTTAAAATGTTTATAGACTGCATTTTTGTAAGTAATGTTTTCTGAGTTTTCTAAATTTCACCTGAGCCCCAGGGTAAAACAAAAGCTTGTTTCACACGTTTACTTTTTTTTTTTTTTTGCTTTTTATCTGAAATTTATCAAACCTTTTTATATAAAAATATAATATATGGTAGTTTATTTCCCAGTGGTTTCCACAGATTAAAGTCATAAATAGATCTCAAATAAATCACTCAATAAATAAATTTAAAGTAGCAGCAAAGGACATTTCTTTGGAAATATCATAGCATTTCTGGAATGAAAGAAACTTGCGATTTCAACTCTAAAGTTCAGATGTGCATGACATACCTCCAGTGAGCCCTGACAATGGGAAAGCTAAACCCCTCCTAGCAAACACCAATCAGTGACCTGTCTTATAATACAACAGAAACAGCAGATGTTTTAACCCTCACTCTTCCACTGTTATCTGGGGTCTTAATAATCTCCAAATCTAGAGGTTTAAAACAAAAAAAGAAAGCCGGGCATGGTGGAGCCCATCTGTAACCCCAGCACTCAGGAGACTGAGGCAGGACGATTGCAATGAAATCGAGGCCAGCCTGGGTTACACAGTGAGTTCAAGGACAGCCTCAACTATGAAGTGAGACCCTGTCTCAAATAAAAGAAAAAGCAAAACAAAAAAAGATCTACTTCCTGCACATTGGCTGCAGCTCTATGTCAAGTTTTGGGGCTTTGTTTTTGTTTTTTCAGTACTTGGCACTGAACCCATGGCTTCACACAGAGCTACACTCCAGTCACTTTTCTTATTTTGACACAGAGTCTTGATAAATCACTAAGCAGCCCAGGCTGGGCTCAAATTTCAAATCCTCCCATCTCAGCCTTCTGGAGTTCTCTTTTGAGTTTTTTTCATTCTGGGACCCAAGCTGAGAAAGCAACCACTAAGTGGGCCATGCTACTTCAATGACAGAGGGAAAATAATAAATCAACAGATGAGAAACTCGTAAAGCTTCTGCTTGGACATAACACAGGCCTTTTCCATTCACACTGATCAGCCAAAGCAAGCGGCTAGGATAAGCCAGATGTCAACAGGACAGTAAACATGTTCCTCTCAAAGACAGAGGCTTCTGATAAGGGCATGCAGGTCAGGGTTGCAAATATTTTGGACAAATAATAAATTATGGCACATTTTGTGAACTTAGGTGAAATCACTTAGGGCCTCTCAGTCCAAGAGTCTACTCAAAAATCATAGGTAATAATCCTCTCCTGCCTGAGCTCAGGCCTGCGCTAAAGTCAACTGTGACTATGTCATGGGTGACCGCTCACAGAGGTCCTATTGAACAGTTCTACCTGGTATCTTTGGTATTTTTTAAATGCTCCAGGATGCTGAGGCTCTAGAAACATTCTGGGCAATGTTGTCCAAACTCGAAGACACATCTCATAAACCCAAAAAGCTCTTAGAAAAATGCAAACTGTACTTCTGGGCCTCACACCAAAGATTCTGATTTGCAGGCTGAGCTGAAGTTTCAGATTCTGTACTTTTTTAAAACACCTTTGAGATTCTCATGTAAAACTAGGCAGTGTATCCCTGAGTTCTAGGTCCCTCACAGCAACAAAATTCTGCAGTCTATACTCAATAGTTTGCCTTTTTTTTCCAAAGAAGCGGAATCTTTGTTACATTTCTCATCTAAAAAAAAAAAAAAGAATAGAAACATAAGAAAAAATAGTAAAAACAGGGATAGAAGATAGAAAAAAAGAAATAAAAAAAACAGAAAATAGTCTACATTTCTCAACTAATTGTCTGTTTGAAATTTTTTTATATTTGTATCCCAATCTAGTGAAAATTTGACTGATTTTAACAGAGAAAAAGACCAGGCACTGGCTTGCTTATAAGGAAGTAATAATGAAAGTTTGCTCTGCTAAAGAAGGATTTGGGTGACAGAAAAGTACCAAAAGGTAAAGATGTTCAAAGTGACTGAATAGAACTGACTGCAGACAATAACGAAGATGTGGTGATAATGACAGCTTCCATTTACTCTTCAATAAAAGGTGTGGCTTAATATGATTTACCTCTTTGAATCCCCAGGACAGTTTTATGAAGTAAGAAACACTGTACCCATCATAAATATGAAGGGTCCAGGTTATGGATAAGATAAATCATAAAGTGCAGAAATAGTGAAGTAGGATTCACACTTACATTTGCCTACCTGTAGAGGTCAGGCTCTCAGCTACTACACAGCTCAAATATCAGCATTCCTTACACCTTCTATAAATACCATCGTAAAGACCACAGGAAAAGGAAAAGAGAAACATGATAGCAACAGAACTGTCAAGGAAACCTCCCAACTTATATTTTGTGATACCTCCCAAGTGGCAACATGTCAGTGATGTCCCCCTACTGTTGACTCTACTTCCCTCCTTGTATAGCTCCCTCTTCATTATTGTCCCTGTGATGGCAACATCCCAACTGATGACCACAAATGTCACCATGCTTTGTCACTTCCTGTGTGTGTTCACAGCACATTTGCTTGTTAAAAAAAAAAAAAAGTATTGAACTAATACAGAATCCAAGTACCTGAGGTGATTTGTCTGAATCAGGGTTTCTCATTCTAGGTGTCATGGGACTAGCTAATTCTTTGCTGTGGATCTCTGCCCTGTGCATCGCAGGGTGTTGGAAGCATCTGAGAAGTCTACCTACTGGGTGGACACTCTCACCCCACTCCCTGTGAAGTATGACAGCCAATGTCTCCAGACATGGCCTTGTTCCCTTGAGGAACACACTAACCCCTGGTTGAGAACAACTAGCCTAAGGTAATACAGCAAACAACTAGAAAAAACACTCTGACCTGGATCTCATGACCACAAACCAGGGCACTCCATTACAGCTTTGAAGCTGTCCTAGAATTAGAATTTTAAGGTTAAAGTGGCATCCAGACAACGTCTTCACCTTTCTGATGAGCAAACCAAAGGCTAGAGATGTGAGATAACTATCACAATTCTGTGACTCAAAATCCTTTAAAATAATTCTGAGCATTCCTCAGGTTACTGTAATAAATCATATTATTGACACTGATCATATGATATGGACACCTCTGGTCACAAGGATTAGCCATCACATCTCTCAAGAGAGTACCTCAGAAACATGCCAGTTTTTGAGTCATAAATATTTTCATCAACCCCCAACCCTGCTACATCCAATGCAGCTCTCAAAGTTTTGGGGTTGGGGGAAGGATGGTGAGAGGATGGAGAAATAAAGGTAAGACAGAAAGCTGAGGTCAGGTGGAGCCCTCTTTCCAGATGGGAGGAAAGGAACTGCTCAACCAAAGCAGTGTGTTTATTTATAATTTGGCAGATTGGTGTCACATGACACCCCCTTTGCCTAGCAACCCATTGCTGGCACTGTCTTGGGGCTTGGTGTTCCCTAGACTGAAGCAGCTTGTTCACCTCGCTTGCCTTGGGCATTCTTTGTTCTTGGACAGAGCTTGTGATCAATTTCCAGCTTCAGCCACTCCCAACACATCCCCATCTGTCTCCAAGACTTCCACAAAGTCTGTGGCAGTGCTGATCAAGATATTAAATTAGAAAAATGATTTAATGGCACATATTCCTATGAATGAGCTTCCTTTTCAATTAGCTGATAAACAGATCATTTGATAGCAACTAAAATAAACAAGAGCCAAAAACTAGCTGAAGAATTTTTCTTTACCAAATCCAGAGATCTCTATCAGGCTTGTAGACACAAATGTGTTTCTACAATGGAGAAGTCAAGGTCATTCCCACAAGAGAAAGTTTCACTGGGGTAGCGGGTTCATGCAAGAGACGCTATCCTGTTGCCCACTGTCATTGCTGGGCTCAGGAAATGCCTCTGTAGGAGATCAGCTAGTCATTCTGTTTCTCTATACTCATTTTTGGCTCTTTACTAAGATCAAGGTATTTGTTATTATCATTTTAACAGCCTTGGAACAACTTGAGGGCAAAGACTCAACTTCGTTTACTCAAGACCACATCCTCAGTGAATTACACAAATGAGATGGCCAATGCATATTTATTGGACAAAAGAAAAGCGGAAGTGCTTCCTGAATGACTTCCAGGACCCCAGAGCCCACAAAAGTACATTTAACTTCTCTGGTCAACTTTCAGAATTCTGCCCTTCTACCCACCGAGGAGACCTATGGGACAGAACATCCCAGAAGAGAGTGCCAGAGAGTCCAGCAGGGCTACTTTCCTCCTCCAGACCCCCTGTCTTCTGGGGAAGTGAGGCACAGAGAGGCAGAGCTCTAGTCCTGGGTTCTGCCCATGCCTGAGGCCAGTCAGACTCCTCTGATTTTGTGGGATTTTTGTTTAAACTCATTTGCATAAAAGTTCTGTCAGTTATAAACTAAAGACTCCTAAGAAAACAAGAGACACGATGATAGTCATTGTTGATTTCCTATTGTCTTGTTTTGAAGTCCTGTATTGCTTGCATTGTTCTGTTCTGATCTGCTTTCTGTTCTACTCTGTTTTGTCTCGTTCTGTTTTAATCTCTTTAAAAGAAACAAACTAAAGACTCCTAATGAATACTTTCTTCTGAAACACTCAATTGGTTGCCATTGTTTAGAACATTAAACAGTTGAAATGCAAACCAGGTGTGTAATTTTTTTCAGATTGCCAACCCTATAACAATTCATCTTGTACCACTGCTGCCCTTCATGATGAGCCCTTTCAGTCACCTATAAAATTTCTGTGGTCCTAGATGCCAGACTTCTGAAAAATATAAAATCTATTGTAGGTTTTCTGGGAAGGAAAAAGGAAAAGCCACCTTTCTGAGCAGAGAAGGCCACTTGGAAAATAGGGTAATGCTGTACTCAGAAAGCCTTCCTTCTAGGCATTCCAATTGTCTCTTGGGTCTTTGTTACTTTTGCCCTACCCAAATCCCCTTTCCTTGGGAGTTCTTCACCAGTTATATGATCTGTATGCAAAAATATTCCTTTCCTCAAAAAACCAACTAAATCATAGCTGATTTCCTATTCTCAAGACAATAGTGCAACCACTGAGATGAAGCAGTTCTTTGGATTTTCAAGTTTCCCTAACTCAAACTTGTCTAGTGTTTGATCTTTCGAGGAAGAAAATCAAATACTACTCATCTTTGGCCACACACAGAACGGCAAACCAGATGTACCCAAATGACAACTGCTGCTATACAATTTAATTTAAAATTCCATTACAAAACATGACCTTATTAAGAATTAGGGGGCAGAGAGGGGAAGAGAACATAAAGAGAATTATTATGTGTCATTACATGTACCAATTCCACATTATGAATGTACTGCAGACATGTACTAATAAAAATAAAAAGGTTTTAAAATAAAAATAAAACAGAATATAAGGCTACTATTTTAAAGAGTACACTACACACTTCTAGAGAATTGGTCTAATATAGCACATTATATGAAAGTAGAGCTAGTATATAAGAAATCACCCCACACATGCAACAAGTACATCTCATGTATAAAATCAAGTATTTGTCCTGTTTTTCAGTTGTAGCATAAGAACTACTATCTATATTAATACACTTTTCTTCAAGTAAGATTTCATTAAGAAAGGAAAACACAACTCCACTGAGATGTTTTGAATTGAACCATTTCCATATTTTTGTGAAAAACACTTAATGATAATCAAAGTCTATTAAGTTTGATTTACAGTCTATAGACATCTCTATAATTTGTTTTTGATATAAATAAAATATTGCAAGTCATCTATTTAAGAAAAAGTAATTTTTCCTCTTGTGGATTAGAAATTATTTCAGAAATCTTTATAAAATTCAAATGGGAAAAGCATTGGTTCTAACAACTTGCTTAATTGTTCACTTATATTCAGTGGTTCAATCTTACAATTCATTTATAGAAGATGCTATTCATTAGCAAGTGACTTGCATATGTAACTGCTGATTTTTCCTTGCTGGAGGAAATTAATTTTGTGAACAATCATATATTTCCTTTTCATTGATGTTTAAGTGAGAATAGACTTGGTGCCTCTGAGTGAACAACATGTATTTATGAAAATCTGGCTGGCTGGGAGATGTTATGCACCACAGCTACGTTAATGCAATACTTTACATTTGATTTTATGAAATAAAAACATGACTGTTCATGAAAAGTTATTTTTCCTCCAGATAGAAGAAGAACTTTAATGACAACAGAAAAATCCACATACAAAAACAACTATTTTGGAGGTAGAGTGTCTATTATTTTAAGCAATGGATTTTGGATACTAATTTGAATAAAATCATTTGCAAAGCTTATTAAAATGTGCATTTGTGGGCATATTCTCCAGGGATTCTGATTCATTAATTTGACAAGGGCTCACGAATTTGGGTTTTTATTATGCATCTTGATAAAGGCACTCAAGAACTGGCCTACTTAACCTGCTCCTAAAGATTGTGTGTGCTGTCAACGAGCAGCTTTTGTGCCTTATAGAACCTCTTAAGAGTAGTTTTTCTATAAACCTTGCACTGATAAAATTAATTTCATATAATAATATATTAGTTTCATATATAGAGTTATATATATATATATATATTTAAGTCTAATTAATCCATTTATAATTAATACTCCCCTCTTCAGATTCAGAAATAAATGGGTAAAGACTCAGCTCAGTTAAATGCTGAATACCCAAGTTAAGACAAACTATATGAATCCTATTTCCTTATCTTTAAAATGAGATCACAATACCACTTCGTGGGCTTATGGTGAGAATTAAATGAACAATGGTCTGTAACATACTTAGCCCTCTACCTAGCAAAGAATAAACATTCTGTAAATAGTACTATTTAAGAATGAGGTCTAATGGAAACTTTTTGATGTGTTATATTTGTAAAGAACTTGCTGTATGGTTGCCAAAGGTGTTTTACACACATCATTTCAATACATCTTCATAATATTATTTCAGCTGATAAATGAGGTTCAACCTCAGTCCACTGCCGTGAACATTTGCCCCTAGACTCAGTGGAATAAAATTGCTTCAAAGCAGCTGGGAGAGTGTGCATTTCTTTACCTTTGAAACAAGGAGCATGTGCCCCTTAAATACACAAAAATGTTGGAGCTCATAGCGAGTTTCAAATTTGTAGAAAGAGAGTGGTAAATAGCATAAATTTTGGAGTAGACCAGTTTGACTCTGCCATTTTAATACTTGTGCTAACTAGGCAATGTTACTTGTATTTTCTAAAGTTCAATTGCCTCTTGGAAAAATGGGGCTAACAATTCAATGATTAATGATATCACCTGTGTAACAATATCTAATATTTATTGAAAATTTCATTAATTTTTTCACGGTACACATATTACATGATCATAGTGAGAGTTATTATCATAGTTGCTAACTTGGAGACTAAAGCAATGAACTTTTTCCTAACAGCTAATGAGTAAATGATTAGTCACCATTAAAGTTGCTTTACTGGAAAAGCATAAACATGGACAGCTAGGTTCAGATGGCAAAAATGATTCTGTCACAGAGTCAAATTTTCGCTTCTTCCAAGACTCAACCCTTCTCTAGAGATCACTGTGATTCTTTAATTTCACTTAAAAAGAAAAGAAAAGAAAAAAAAAACCTTTTTTTTATTTAGGGAATTCCTTTGTAGAGTTTCATGATTTTGTCCCAAATTCTCTTGGGTCTGGAAAATTACTTGTGTCCTTATGTTTGATATCTTGGGCTTCTATTAAAGATAGATTTTTTTGCTGAGTTAAAGGCCCACACAGGTTTTAGATTGGAGCCAACCCCACATCTTTCATGGCTTTGAGTTAGTCTTGGCAGAACGCTTGCAGGGTGGGAGGATTTTTAATAGGTTTCTTCATAGAGATTCTTTAAAGAGTTCATTTAGGCTCAAACCAAAGTAAACTGACTGTCATATTCCCATGGGTCTTGGAGAGACAAGGGTTAGAATTCAGAGGAAATGCGGTACGCAAAGCCTGCTGAGAATTTGGTTTCTATTGTGGACCATGCAGTGGTGGCAAGACTATATTGTCACTAAAAGAAACTTTCACAAAGACTTTTTTTAGAAAACCTTTTACTCCTTTGTTCTCCCAGGATTTGAGAGATATTTTGAACACACAGACACACTGTGAAAATGAAATTCCAGTTTGAGAGAATAACTGCATTGTTATTGAAAGGGTAGAGAAAATTTTAAAATCTAACAGAGTGAAGAATCACAGTTTTCCAAACACTATCAGCTGCTAATATCTCTGATAGTACATAGCGTATCCATCTTACTAAATAGATATTGATCTGGGACAGGTGAAAGACAAAAACTGTTTCCTCTAATACTTTCTTCTCTTCGTAGTTTCTTTATTCCTTACTATGCCTGAAAATGTATAGGATTTAGGCGTTTTTCTTCCTTTGAAATACTTGAAGCATCACTCTGATATTCTTATTTCCCACAAATTGTGAAAAACTACCAATGAGATTTTTTTCTTAAATGAACTCATGTCTCAAATATAGTTTAAAATTAAAATCATTTTACAATGGTGAAATTGCTTAATATGAATTTTAGAAACCAATAATTTTATAAAAATTGAAATGTTTTGTTTTTATTATATTTTATACTTCTAATAGTGTAATCATTATTTTAATAATTTTTCTAAATCTAACTAATGTATATTCTTACTTTGAGTATATAAATACTTTGTTGAATATATTAATACTCCAACTTATTATAACTTTTTGTGAGGCAAGGTCTCGTTATGTAGACCAGGCTGGCTTTTAACTCATGGCAATCCTCCTGCCTCAGCCTCCCAAATGCTGAGATTACAGGTATGCACTGCCACACCTGGCTGTTATTGTAACTATTCTGAATTGCTTACTAATTTCTTAATATTGAGAATTACTGACTTTCACAATTGTCACTGTAATCTTTATTATTGTTCAAGCAGAAATAAATATACATAGACTTTAAGTTAAAATGGTGTGACTACTTTAGAAAACAGCTTGGCCCTTTTTTCCAAAAAGGGGAAAACATGTGTACTCAATCTCTGTGCGATGTTTACTGAAGCACTTTTTATGACAGCCAAGATAAGGAATCAACCTAATTCTCCATCAGTGGAAAAATGGAGAAAGTAATGGGATACAAGTGATTCAGCCACAAAAAGCATGAAATTCTGTCATTTGTAACAATAAATAAACCTGAGTAACATTATGTTAAGTAAAATAACACAAAGATAAACGCTACATGACCTCACTCATATGTAGAATCCAAAAAAAAATTTGATAGCAGTTTAGAGTAATATAGTGGGTACCAGAGACAGGGGAGAGTGGTGAAGGAGGAAAATGTTGAGATTAATCAATGAGTACAGTGTTACTAGATAAGGAGGATAAGTTCTTGTGTTTTATGGCACGGCTTGGTGAATATAATTAACAATAATGCATTATATATATCAAAATAGTTAGAAAAGAGGATATATATATGTGTGTGTCTATATATATATATATATATACATAGGGTAGGATGAATAGATATTCATACATATAGAGACACATATATAGGAATCAAAACATCATATTTTATCTCATAAATATCTACAAATATGTGTCAATCAAAAATACAATAAAAGAAAAAAAGAGGAAAACAGAACACATAATGCGCTCCAAAGCAAACACATTCAGAGACTTCATTCATAATAAGGGAAACTTAGAAATAACCCAAAAGTTCAACAACGGGTGACTGATGGAATCAATTTCAGCAATACACAAAAAAGCCATTACTCAATGCTAGTAAAGAATGAGCCCCTGATGGATGTAGCAACATACATACATGCAATAAAATGAGTGGAGCAAAATGCGGCAGTGAGTAAAGGAAACAACATGAAAAAGGAGTCCATGCTTCACTATGCTATTTATATGAAATTTCTAAAACACGCACCTACTGTATGATTACAGAAGCAGGTCAGTTGTCTGGAGCTGCAGAATGGAAAGAATGAATGCAAAAGGACACAAGAGGACTTCTCAGGTTAATGACAGTGTTCTACGCCTTAACTGAGGTAATGATGGTAGAGATGAATGCTTATGCCAAAACCCAGTAAATGGTACAATTAAAATGGATGTATTTTGTAGTATAGGCATATTTTTACCTCAAATGGTTTAATAGAAAGAAAAACAACATTGATCCAAATTTCTAACCACACAAATTAGAGAAAACATGGCTTAATGAAAACAATAAAGCCAAAAGTGAGTTCATTTTAAAAGACTGATTTTAAAAACTAGCATGCATAGTAAATGAGAAAGAGAGAGAAAAAGACAGAAAACAGGTCATCTGTCAAAAATGGATTGTGTCCTTCATACATTAAAAAGAAAAAACTGAATACCATGGAGAATGTTAGATAATAGAATGAAAACTAGGAGGAAACGGACAAATGCTTTGAACTCTTATTTTTTATTCCTTCTTCCTTGTCCTCTGAATCTACATCCTCTCAAAGTATCTTTAAAAGTATCTCTCAGATATGTCTTACTACTATCAAACTAGACCATAAAGACTCTCTCTACTTGAATCCTGCCTTTCCCCAAGTCCTTCCAGTCTACCCATTACATTAAGTTAATTGTACCTATTATTAAACACTCTGTCCCTCTCATTCTCTGAAAATTACGCTTCCCTTAAAAAATTAGCTCAATGCCTTCTATATCTATTTCTGTAAGAACTGTCCATCCTAAACAAATTGAGCTCATTCCTCTACTGTGAGATAATTCACCTTGCATTCCTGAAGCTACACCCTTGTTCCTCCACCAAACATCTCCACTTACTGAAATGTTGGCCATTCTCCAATAACTGACCCCAGGGCCACCCTGACCTAGGTAAAGCTATTTTAGTTCATAATGTTCTTTCTCAGTGTTCTCAGATAAGTTATTCTTTCTACTATTCATTACATAGTGTTCATTTTCTAGATATATTAGGTACGTTTCTCAAGAGAAATTGATTCAATATGATAAGTGGGTGTATTATGTGTATGAACAAGGAAAAAGAGAGAATTCCAAAGAATCGTGGTGGCAGGTAAGTACAAAATTCACAATGTGGGAAGCTTTAATTCTGGCAAAAAATGGATGCCTTAAATCCAAGTTAGTCCAGATGAAGAATCCCTACCTCTATGTGGGAGGGACTCAGTTTTTCTCTCTCTCTTTCTCTCTTTCTCTCTTTCTCTCTTTCTCTCTTTCTCTCTTTCTCTCTTTCTCTCTCTCTCTCTCTCTCCCCCAATACAGGGTCTTGTTATATACCCCAGACTGGCCTTCAACTCATCACACTCTTCCTACCTTAGCCTCCTCAGTGCAAGGTTTCTAGGCATGCACCACGATGTCCGGCTCATTTTTTCCCATAAGACTCTCAACCATTTGATGAAGTCCCTCAAGAACAGCATCAGAGGAATTATTCTGAAAGCAAAAATATTAGAGGATGTAAAAACAACTATAGTTTGTGAGGAATATAAAAAACTGCTCCATTTTAGAATATGTTATGGTAAGAGTACAAAAAAAAATTGGTTATGTGAAGTTTGTGCACAGTCAACAATCATCTTCCAACTCCCAGTCTCGTTGTTTTGGAGTGTTTATAAAATTCACATCTTCCTTTATCTAAGCAAACAGACTATGCTCTCCTTGAAGCTAGTCTGTCTTAGCTATGCATCAGATCATCACGAATGAAGATTAAGAACCTCTCAGAAAAAAACCTTCCCACAGTAGTAATTTGTCTTATGGTTTCCTTCTTGTCATATAAATCCACAGATATTTTTAAATCAACAGTCCTTATAAACAAATGTTTCTTAGTTTTATATCCTTGTATGTTCTGAAGTACTTGGCCATGAGACTCTCCACACATTTATCAGTACAGAATGACTGACTCATAGACTTTGATTAGGCCAACTAAGATGTTCAGATTCTATTTTCACATTACCTACATATTCATGGACAACACAACCTGATTATCACACAAGTCTCTCAAACTTAATATGGTTCAAACGAAATTTATCTTCCCTTTGGGTACGTTAGAGGAATATGGGGCGGCTATGATGGCCAACATGCATCTTCCTGTGTAGTAGCATCCTCTCCACTGTCCCACAATTTGCTTTCATCTCATGTCCCTTTTTCTCAATGCACTTCTCTCCATCACATAAATCATATTCACTTTGCTTGAGATTTACTATCACACTTTTTAAATGTATCTTTCTGTAAATGTGATTGTTCTTACAGTGCATTATAAGATCCATGACATCAGAGATGTCTAAGCTGTTCAATACACGCCATAGCACCTGGCACACAATACATCTACAGAATGAGTAAGTGAAAAAAATATCATCCCATGGGCTTGCTTAAAACTTAGATTTCCAATCACATTACTTAAGCTTCTCAATTAGTGTACATAGAAGAAGGTCTATGAATCTGTAAATTTCAATGTGTAGACGAGGAGATTGTGAGAGATCTTTCAACCATACTTTAAAAACCATGCTTTAGGCAGTAAATAAAAATAATATGCTATAAACACTGAGCTGTAGGTTGAACTTTGTTTTTTGAATCTTGAATTTTGCAAGATAGAACTTCAAGTAGTGTCTTAGCTTTTGGCTAGATGTTATAGAGGCATGCTTCTCAAAATTTGATATTCATAAAACAACCTCAAAAAAAAAATCTTGTGCCGTATCCCAGCACACACAAGATCCTGGGTTCAATTGTGAGCATCACACACACACACACAAAAAAAAAACTTGTTTTATTTTAAAATACAGATTTTATCCAGTTGTTTTAAGGTAGGACCCAAAATTCTGCATTTATATAATGAGCTAAAAATCCAATTTTATGGTACCTACAAGATCCATTTTAGATATTAAGATACAAATAGGTTGAAAGGGAAAGATGTAAAAAGTTATTCTATGGAAATAGTGATGAAAAGACAGCTAAGGTGATTATAGTACCATCAGACAATTTAGACCTTGAGACAAAAACTTTTATAAGAGACAAGGACAACGTAGTTTGATGAAACAGTAAACTCAACAACAAGATGTAATAATTATAAACACATGCACAAAATATCATAGTTCCTAAACATGTAGAATACTGACATCATATAAATGAAAGAGGAAGTATACATTTATGCAACAATAGTAGTTGAAAACGTTCAAAATAGAGCAACCAAACAGAAGATCAATAAATCAACAATTTGAACAACATTATAGATGAATAGGATCTTACTGACATATATAAAACATTTTACCCAGCAATAATGGGATATACATTTCTTTCAAATTCACAAGAATATTCAGTGGTAGAGGCTGTATGTTAGGCCACAAAATCTGATGAATTTTGATAAAGGCTGAAATCATACAAAGTATCTTATCTAATCACAATGGAATAAAAATTGAAATCAATAATCAAAAGAAAACTGGCAAGTTCCAATATTTATGGAAATTAAACAGTACATATCTACCCAACTAAAAAAGATACTACAATATCAAACAATTGAAAACGAGGTACATTGGCACTCAGATCTTTACTAAAAAAAAAAAAAAGAGTATTTATTTGATCCAGTGCACTCTGTGTTTGTATCATATCCCAAGTGCAAGTGGCGTGAAGAACACAACGTGCGTCGCCTATGAATTCATCAGTGATCTAATCAGATAGCACAGCAGAGCAATCAGAAAATAACCCTCGTTAAAGCATAACTGTGAAAGTGCAGTTGGTTATTGGTTGAGCAGAGAAACCGTACATGATTGTGGTGTAAATAGACAACAGATCATGCACTTACCAAGGTAAGTCTGAGCTGTTTTAATTCATTTTCAGGAATATATGTTTGACTATGTAATTGTTAATTCCTATAAGATGCAATTTATTGATATTTACCAATAGTTTTATGACTTTTCTATTTTATAACTTTTTAAACAAAGCCAGGCATGGCAGTGCGTGGCTGTAACGCTAGCACTCAGGAGGCCGAGGTAAGAGGATTGCTGTGAGTTCAAGGCCAATCTAGGCTACATAGTGAGTTCAAGTCCAGTTTGAGCTAAATGGCAAGACCCTGTCTCAAAAAACAAAAAGCAAAAACAAAATCAAAAAATGAAAATTACTGGAAATAGTGTAAAATCAGTAGAGTAGTTGTAAATATTTTCTATACACAGTTATGACCGTTTGCTTCTTTAAAAAAGCTTATACATGACTATATTTATACTATGCTTTCCTTCTTGGTTGTTGAAAAGCTAAAAGCATTTATGATACACAGGGGCACAACCTTTCACTAAGAAGTTTACTTCCTGAAAGTTTACTAGCTTCTTAACGTGTTTAGGTTCTGTGTAACTAATTAGCAATTCCTCTCTACTGTTTAAATCTAATCTTTATAAGCATTTCAGGATAGGGCAATATGCGGCATAATAAATGAGAATGAGTCACAAATATAGCTACTGAAATTATTTATTTAGACTTCTAATTTCTCCTCTTCAGAATTTTTCATAGCTTACCTGTATGTAGTAGAGGAAAGGAAAGCTGTCTGCAATTTTTTATTTCAATTTTATGAACACTGTGTTTCATGTGGTATGTTTTCACTTTTCACTAAATAGATGCCTTTACACATATGTGAGTTATACAATTTTCTATGCATATAATTTACTAATTTAAAGATACAAAATGGAAATAACTTAAAATCCATTTTATTTTACTCATACCAAAGCATTGGAGTTCTATCCGGATATACAACTGGACAGGTTGCCTCTGGGTCACAAGTTCATTAATTCAAAAAATGGCCAGCAGAGCCTGTCTGTTCATACCACTTTCTTTCTTTATGTTTTTATTTATTTATTTTTTTTGCGGCACCAGGGATTGAACTCACAACCTTGCACTTGGCAGGCAGGCGCTTAGGCCACTGAGCTAGATACCCGGCCCTTGTGTTTTTGAGACAGGGTCTCACTATGCTGTTCAGCCTGGCCTTGAGCTCACTTTGTAGCTTAGGCTGGTCTCGAACTCACAACGATCCTCCTGTCTCAACCTCCCGAGTGCTGGGATTACAGGCATGAGCCACCACGCCTGGCCTCATACCACTTTCTTAGGTGTCAGGCACCTTTATCAGAAACTTCTCGAGGCCAAAGCAAATTCCTCTTGGGAACTTTTTCTTAGTTCATAGAAGGGTTTTATTTTTATATGTCTATTTTATTTTAAACTGACAATTATTGCATATATTTAGAGAGTAAAATGTGACATTTCGATACATTCATACATTGTAAAATGACCCAATCAGACTAATTCACTATATCCATACCTTACATACTTATTTCTTTGTTGTGAGAACATTTACAATCCATTCTTTTAATGATTTTGAAGTTTATATTATCATTAATCATAGCTACCACATTGTGCAAAGATTCTTGGAACTTACTCCTCCTATCCCACTGAAACTTCTTTCTTTCTCTCCTTTCTCCATTCACCACAGTCCCCAGCTTCTCTCAACCTCTACTCTCTACTTCTATGGGTTTGGCTTTTTTAGATTTCATATAAAAGTGAGATTGTGTGATGTTGGGAGATTTTGGGTTTTTTTGGTTTTTTATTTAGTACCATATGCTGTAGATTTATCCATGCTGTTGCAAGTGGCAGAATTCCCTTCTTTTAAAGGCTAAATAGAAAAAAAAATAAATCAATAAAAGCTAAATAGTACTTATTATGTATCGATATCAAGTATTGTTTTATCCATTCATCCACTAATGGGAACTTGCTGTTTTCATATCTTGGCTTATACACTGCTCCTGTAATCTTCTGTTGTTTTCGTTTTCCCAGTTTTCCTACTTGCCATATGGTCTCAAGAACTTTTCCCTCATATATTCAAAATAGATCCTTTGAATGCTATGTCCTAGAATAACGTTGTGAGAGAGCAATGAAGAGGCACATTGTTTTAGATTCACCTGTACACTTGAGCATTATCTGTAGACTAAGTTATATCTCCAGAATATATTTCACAAGCAATATTATAACTCACTAGTTAAAAGTTCAACCTCTATATTCAGACTAAAATTCAGTCAAAAGCTATGTAAACTGGGAATGTTTGTTCTCTCAGTTTCCTCATCTTTAAAATGATCACAATGATACTACCAATTGTCACTTACCAAAACTGATTTCATGTTATAAAGCTGGAGAAAAGTTAGATGTTTGTCTTCTTGGGGTACCTTTTTAGAAAATTTGAAACTGTTCTTCAGACTTTTTTTAAAAAATTCAGAATTGTGAGCCAAGCGTGGTGGCTCACCCCTGTAATTCCAGCAGTCAGGAGGCTAAGGCAAGAGGATTGCCATGAGTTCCAGGCCAGCCTAGGCCACATAGTGAGTTCAAGGCAGCCTGGCTACATAGCGAGATGCTGTCTCAAAAAAAAATTCAGAATTGTGTATGTGCGTGCATGCGTGTGTGTGTATGTGTGTGTGTGTGCGCAACTGAGAGATGTCTATGAAATCGCTGAATCAGATTTATTGCTTCTATTTGAATCTCCTTGAAATGTGAGCTAAAAAGTAGTATTTTCAAATGGATAAAATTCAGAGTGCAGTATATTTGTTTAATGTGCACTTAAATTCAGTACATTTAAAGCTCACAGTTGCTGTCACTGTTTCCTTACAATAGGCTAAAACGTTTAATTCATCATTTTATATCTATTAGGATGGCTACTAGAAGAAAGGAAAAAACATGTTGGTGAAGAGGTAGAAAAGTTGGAATTCTTGTGCACATTTGTTAGAAATGTAAAGTGAAGCAGCTTCTACAGATAACAGTCTGATAGTTCCCCAAAAAATTAAAAATATAATTACCATATGGTTCAGGAAATCTACTTCTGGGTGTATACCCAGAAGAATTTAAAGTAAAAAGTCAAAGAGATAACTGTATGCCCACATCCAGAGCAGCATTATTAGTAATGGCCAAATTATGGAAACAATCCTAGTCTGTATCAGCTAATGAGTGGATGAATAAAATACAGCATATACATACAAGGGATTATTACTTTGCAGCCCTTTAAAGGAGAGATTCTAACACATTACAACAGAAATGAAACTTGAAGAAATACTAAGTAAATTATGCAAGGATGGCCCTTGAAGACATTAAGCTGGCCACAAATGGAAATGTACTGCATGATGCCAGTTTTATGCAGTATGTAGGGCACTCAGATTCATAAAGACAGAAATAGAATGGTGTTGTCATGGGCTGGGAGAAGGGGGCAATGAATGGAGAGTTCTTAGATAGTATGGGATTTCAGTTTTGCAAGACAAAGAGTTCTGTGGCCACAGCAGCACAGCAGTGAGAATGTGTTTAGTGCTCTGGTCTTACACTTTAAAATGGTTAAATCAAGTAAGTCTATGTTATATATATTCTATCATAATTTTAAAAGTTTTTGCTCCAGATACATGTCTTCACTTGCTATCTTAACAGAGTTAGAGATGGCCAGTCACATCGTCCTTTCCCAGTGATTTTTCTAACAATCTTTGTACTTCGATTACATTTGTTTTTTAATTTCTGCTTTCATAAAAATTTGCTCCTAGTGGCAATATTTGGCATTTCAGCAAAATTGGAAAAGTTTGTAAATTATATTCCCCTTGTAAATTTGCCATTTGTAATATTTACTTTCCAGGACACTACAAGAACAACTGCCTGAAGGGAGAAAGCAAGCTGTTGGATCTATTGAGATAGTAAGTGAAGTCAAGTAGAATGTGTGTATACCAGAAAACTTGAGGAAACAGTCAGTAGTAAAGTGATTGTTTGGTAGTTCTTATACACTGTGTGAGGGAAGTTAGTTCGTCAAAGTATCATTTCTAATAGGAAAGTATAGTAAAAATCAAAAGGGAAATTTTAGGATAAATGGTAAGAAAACAATAGCCCAATATCCACATTAATTTTTTCAACAAGAAAAAGAGTATGTGGGGGATAGGGGTTACATAAGTATAACCAAAAAGTTATGTCTCAGTGATGGAGAATAGCAACTTTACTATGTTTATATTTTAGTATTTTTCAGTAACTCTACATTGATAAATGTTGCTATTATCTTAAAAGTTTTACAAATTATTTTAAGTAAAAAAGCAATTGCCTAAGCCATGCAGCATCCCCCCTACCCCACGTGCCAGCAGAGGTCCTGCTGGCCAGGGAGATCCAGCAAGGAAGCCTCGCAGACCCCCATGCACTGGGAGAAGCGACAAGGAAGTCGTGTAGCCCTGCACCTGCCATCAGCAACCCTGCCAGTCTGGGAGAACCAGCAAGGAAGTGGCCTCCACCTCTGGGACCCCCCCCCCCCCCCCCCCCCCACCATAAGCAACCGGATGTGACACAGACTCAGAGGATAATAACTGAAGTAGGAAAACAACCTGACATTTGTGCTGATTGATTGACTTTACAAGCCTGGGGCTGGTAGCCCCAGCAGCTATTTAGAGGATAACAATATGCAATATAGTAACAATTGTGGATTTCCTACTGCCCATCACTGTTTTGTTTTGTTTCATTTTACTGTTCTGTTTTATTCTCTTTAAAATAAAAAATAGTAGTAATAATAACAATAGTAATAATAATTACCAAAGTATTCTGTAAAGTTTATTTATTAGGAAATATGTCAGGACACTTCTTTGGAATATTTTCATGCATGTATTCTCAGACAACCCCTTCACCAACTCTAAAATCTAAACAGCTGACAATGTTGTTCAAAATAAACATGAATCCACACATATTTTTCCAAAAGCTACATTGAAAAAAACTTGGGAAGTAGTAGAACATCGCAAACATTATCAAGAAAATAACAAACTATTCTGGGGGAAGGCAGGAGAGCAGATACTTTCTTATCTGTAGTGCTGAATAAAATGCTCTAGAAGTTACTCTGTAAATATTAGTTAGCTATTGCACAAATGAATGGAAAAACATAACATTTTTTTCTGTCTTCACCCACAAAATATGCAAACTTTCTCTTGTTGTTGTTCACTTCAATTTACACTTCAGTGCCCAGCATTTTATACAATCTTGAGCTCTCTCAGGAAGATAAATAATCCATGTTTCCAAGTTTTGTTCATGATGTGATTTTGGAATGATGTAATGGGGATCTGATACAGACTAAAATATAAAAATATTCAGCATTTTTGATGTTCAGGTATTTCTTTCTTATTCCAAATAGCCTTGAAAATTATTGTAGACCCTTATAGGGGTGTAGACATTGTCCAGGGTAGAATAAATTTGAAGAACTTTATAAAAAAATCGAATTCATTACAATTTTACTAGTTGGTTACTGTTTATTACACTTCATGGTGGCAATGCTATGATGACTATAAGCCTAGGGAACTGAAAATTTTGCCAATCAACTTTCTATAAACTAGGATAATGTCACTGAAATCTTTTACAGTATCAGAAGTTTCTGATTCATGTCAGATGTCTGACCCAATGTATGTCATTACCTGCAGTTTATCTGACATAGTTTCTATATTTTTCAAAGCCTTTTTCAAAATTGATTGTAAATTATTAAGATTGGGTGTTTTTTCTTTGCTTCATACACAAATGTATATCCGTGGCTTTTTAATTTTTTAATCTCAATTTGTAAAGTAGCATTTACCTGATGGCAAAAACTACAGGCTGATGTTTTGTTTCTTTGTTTTATAGCCATAACACTACCATGCTTGTTCTCCTCAGTTCCGCTTTGCTGATGGACTGGACATCACACTCATGGTCCTGGGAATACTGGCATCACTGGTAAATGGAGCTTGCCTTCCTTTAATGTCACTGGTTTTAGGAGAAATAAGTGATTACCTAACTAGTGGATGTCTAGTCCAAACCAACACAAGTGAGTATAAGATTTATTTTTCTGTATTACAGAGGACTCATATATTATAGATAATATCTGTATAATATGTACTTAAATTATTTATTCTTCCATATTGCTAAGGATGAAAAACATCACCACCTGTTCTATTTTACTCAGAATTCACCAGTTATCTGTCTCTGTGTGTGTGTGTGTGTGTTTGTGTGTGTGTGTGTGTGTGTGTGTGTGTGAGTGCGTGTTTGTAGAATCAGAGACAAGATAGAGACAGAGATTTTAAGGAATTGATTTACATGATTATGGAGTCTGCCAAGTCCAAAATATGCCATGCAGGCCGGCAGGTTGGACACTCAGCAAAGAGTCAATGCTACTGTACCCATACACAAGTCTAAAGGGCATTTGGCTATTCATTGTTGGTATGTAAGAATAATCTGAGCCTCACCATAACTCAACTTGTCTCTCTAGAAATTCAAATAAAGTTCTACCAGAAGTGTTGATTATGTCAGAATTTAAGCAGAAGGTTGGGTCATTCCAAGACACTTATCTGCAATGACTCCTTTCCAAAAGAAGAAATCAAGTTAAGAATGACCACATTTTTTGTTTATAAGCTACATAAAGTTCTTCAATAGGCAAAAACATGCAGGGCATAGGCAGCATAATTCAATAAGTAAGCATCAAAGAATATACAGAAAATTACAGTATTAGAAACAAATACCCTGAATAAAAGAGGAGGGAAATCTAGCAATTGAGTAAACAAGAGCTTCCATGTTACCCATATTTGCAGGCACTTTTCGTATTACTTATCGCTTTATACATATTTCAGATGCTTTATGGCATCTTAGTTAGGGTCATAGCCTTCAAAGTGATGTTCTTCAGAACATGAATTCCATTCCCCTATGTACTGACATGATGAGTGTCCAGAATATCTTTCATCTGGTGGACATTACAAATACTAGTAATTCCCTGATTTTACATATGTGTTCCCTGACTCCACACTAGAAAATATTCTTATAGCTCTTTATTAAAACTGGAGCAAATAACTCATCAAAGCCTGAACTGCCTTTTAGATACTGGTTTAGCTTTGTGCTGTGTCTTTTCCTCTGTTCTCCACTTGACTAATGTATGTTTTCCAGCCAAAAGTGAATAGTGTTTCAAGTGTTCTACTCTTATTTGAATGAAATAAGCTGTATTCCTTCTCTCTGTCCTTCTAGATGATATTTATTGTCTAGTATACATTTTCTGATATTTTAGTGATGTAAGAAAAATTAAGGATATAAGCAAAATTAAAACTTTGTGTTTTAATTATATAAACTAAGTAAATTGTTATGCACGTGGATATACCAATTCACACAGTAAATATTATTTGATTGCCAACTATAAGAAAGTGAAAACCTAACAACCTAAGACATCTAGGTTTATATCTAGACGTCCCTTGAAATCATCATGGGCTCATAGGTGGCGCTTTGGGGAGGTGGTTAGATTTGGGCCGTCTTGCTGTTGGGAAGTAGGGCCTGGTCAGAAGAGGAAGGCTGTTGGAGGCATGGCCTGGAAGGGTTTACCTCCCTTCCTGGCTCCTCCCTTGAGCTCTCTCAGCTTTTTGGTCACCAGGCCACGAGCAGTTCTCCTCCACCCTGGTCCTTCCACCATGCCTTCCTGGATGGGACCTGGCAAACTATGAAGTAAAAACATGAGCCATAAACCTCTCCTGTAAATTGTAAGTGTGGGGTACTCTGTCTCAGCAAGGAAAAAGTGAGTAAGACAACTTGGGAGTATTCCTTTTATTATATATGTCATATTATTGATTGTCTTACCTATGTTGGATAGAAACAAGTGGTAAATATTTAATTGATATTGCTGCGATTCATTTTATCAAATATGGTAAATATAAAAATAGGTTTGATAAAGATTTAGATAAACTCATGTATATTACTGGTGTATTACAACACATCGGTAAAGAGAAATAGGAGCATTAAGAGCTATACTCACTCTCACCCTTTTAAATAATAATGTATCAATTATTAACATTGGTTTTCTGGAGGATAATCACAGAGGATGGTTTTCTCCCACAAATTAAATATGAGTAACTGTTATTGATTGGGGCTCACTTTTGTGCCAATACTAAATGTTTGCATATAGTA
>RJWT010003546.1:0-36126 GCA_004365215.1 Cuniculus paca | reverse complement strand
GCTTCTATAAGTAAATCAATGCAACTTGAGACCATACTTATAAACGAAATAAATCAAACTCACATGTGTGAACACCGTATCATCTCCCTAGTGTAAGAAACTGAAAGACTCAATAAGATACTAAATCCCCGATAAATATGCAGAAAAGGTAAGAAACTTCTAAGGGATAAAACAATTCAAGGAAAAGGAGAAAAGAAGGAAGGGAAAAGATATAAATTAGCATATGAATATATATATATATATATACACACTTAAGATAGATAAGATGATCGTACTACTAATTTTATTAGTTCTTTGAAAAAAGCAGTTAACATTCATAGGCCTAGACCAATTCTTTATGCCTATAGCTGGTAAAGTGAGCAACTCTGAAAGACAACTATACAAAATAACAACCTTTGGTATCTTCCCATCACCTAACTTAGAAAGCCTAGATTGTTATTGTTTTGGGCTCTTTATTACTGTTATTTATCTGTCTTTAATGTTTTTTGTTTTTCTTGTTGTTTGTTCTGCTATTGCTTCTAGCACAGAAAGGATAGATGTACAAGTATACACTTATACATGCTTAGAACTACTCCTAAAGAGTTTACAAGAGCAGATTTTATTAAATATCAAAATATGAACAGCTACATTGAAGAAAACGAGACATTATGGTAGCCATAGCTGATTTCGTATCTTCTGAAAGTCCAATAATGCTTTTATTCTTTGATTTGATTGGTTTAAGTCTGTTTTCTACTACTTGATTGCAATATGTGAGAAGATATGATCAGGTTTTTTGAAGAAAACAAAGGACATTAAGGTAGTCATTGTTGATTTCTTATTGTCTGATTTGAAGGCCTGTAATACTTTCACTCTTTTGTTTTAGCTGGTTTTATATTATTTTGTTTTGCATGAGTTTATTGTGTGTGAATGTATAAACAACCATTTCAAAGAAAACGAGAGACTCTAGGGTAGCCATTGTTAATTTCCTGTTTTGAAGATCTGTATTACTTGCATTGTTCTGTTCTGATCTGCTTTGTTGTGTTTTACTCAGTTTTGTTTTGTTTTGTGTTGTTTTTATTCTAAGATGAAAATTTAAAAAAAAAGTGATCTTTCCATTCACCCCAATCTTTGACCCAGTTATCCTAAGCTACTTAAACTTCCTCTCTTTCACTCTGTCTAAAACACAGAATTGCTGGGTAAGTTTTAAATTCCTGATGCTCAGTCTGTAACCTGGAAAAATCATGTCAAAATTTCAAAAGGACTGACACATCAGTTAATGTTTGACAACCCTCTTCCCTGCCTCCAGTAATTTCAATGTGTATTCAAGGTTGGGATGCTTGTCTTACTTTTCAACTCACTTTTTTGTTACCTTATTTCACACTCATCCAGCAAAACACAGCCCAACCATTCCTCCTGTGAAGTTTTTCCTGGACTCAACAGAACTTTCGTACTGACTGAGGAGGATATGTTGCTTGTCTATTGCCTCCTAACAAACTTAACAGCTTGAAACAACACCATTTAATAACTCACAGTTCTGTAGGTCAGAAGTCCAACACGGCATGACTGGGTCTTCTGCTCAAGGTCTCACAGCTTGAAATCAAGATGTCAACTAGTCATGTCTTCCTCTGGAATCTCATTACAGTGAGATCCATTTCCAAGTGCCTGTAGTTTATTGGCAGAACTCATTTCCTGCAGTTATAGGAACATTTTCCCTGTCATCTTGTTAGCTGCCAGAAGGACTGCTTGCTGTTGGCTTTGACAAACTGATCTCAGGTGTTTTCTCTGCCCACCCCTTCTCATGGCTCCATTATCTCTGACTCCAGGAAGGGCTAAGTCCCTAAGGCAGTGGCAGCAAACCTGTGTCACATGTGCCACAGCTGACTGCTATCAATGAAAGCGCTAAGAGGTTCGCCATCACTGTATTATGGGCTCATCTGATTAGAATAGGTCCCACCTGATTGACTTCCCTTTCTTCAAATGATTAGTAACTTTTTCCATGAGGGTGATATCCCACGATGTTTGCCAGTTCTATACATATTCAAAAGTTAGGGCTTCTAGGAGATACGTACATCATACCATACCATGGAAATCTTGGAAGCCATCTAACTGTGTGCTCCTTTTGTGACTCCCAAAGCACCTTCTCTTCCCTCAGCATTCACCACAGTGTGTCTGTTCCTATTTCTCTTCCTGACTTCCACCATACACTGAACCCTAGGAGGCAGATACTGTATCATATTCACATTTGTCTTCTCAACACATAACAAAAAGCTTGGAATAGGGTTCCAGGTTTTATCACGGGCTTACCATGCTATGAATATGGATAAATTAGATCCTTTGCATATTAGAAAATAGAGCAAGCAAGAATTTGGATAAAAGCCTGATCTGGGTCTTAGGAAAGATGCAACTAAGTCAGTAGTTTCAAAAAATGAAGAATAAGTGACTTCAAAAGCACACTAATAAACATAACAGTGTATTTTTTACTTTGAAGATCTTTAATTAATTGCATTGTTTATAAAATTATTGTTGTCCCAAATTACGAATGAATTGTTTTTCATACTTTACTGTCTTTGAACCTAAAAGAGTGCTTTTCCATTTTGCATCCTTGTTTTGATGGTTGAGAAATTAGATTTCCCTCTATTGGCCAACATGCCAAATGCATCATTCATAGAGTGCACAATATACATACAAATCAACAGTAATAATATAATTGATCTTTGTATTATAATCATACGGTTAACTGTGTAATGCACCTCCTGTGCCATGAAGGTGCTTAGTGCAGTGAACATTGGAGACTTTGACACTTACACTAAAATTCCAGCACTCCTTAACTCCCAGCTTTAAACAAGTGGCTTAACCTTTCATCCTAAAATGAAGATGGTGATACCTTCATGAATGGGTATGGAAGAGGTGGAAGTAAGTTACAAGGAGGAGGTGATGCAGAATAAAAAGGGACGATTTGATAAAATTCCAACAGTTCGCTTCGTCCTCATTTTGCCCAACAATGAAAGATCCAGTGGGAAGAAGGGAAGAATAAGTTATATATTTATCTTTCTGTTTACAGGAATGAGCTGAGAGAAGGTCTGTCTATCTACAAAATTGGTCTGATCTGTAGTTAAAATAGAATTGCAGGTACAGAGCTTATTCCGAAGTACATTGTTGATAACATCTAAAAAGCAAGGCAATGAGAAAAAGTAACTAAACTACTTTTTATAAATTTAAACAGGAGACATTGTTTGTAATTGTATGCTACTGGGAAAATCTTTCTCTTCTATAATATAGCTCTAGGTTAGCACTGTCCAATAGAAACACAATGCCAGCCATATATGTAGCTTTAAGTTTTCTAGAAGCCACATCAAAAAGCACATAAATAAATAGGATATGAAGTAGGATATATATCTTATTTAAATTAAAAGATTCAAAATATTATTTCAACATGTAATTAAAATAAGTGTTAAACTTCTTACTTTTTAAAAGTTAAGTATTCAAAATTGCACATATATTTTACACAGATGACATATCTCAATTTAAACTAGCACAATTCATAAGCAAAATAGATACTTTACATATCTGTGAGTGTGTATTTTGATGCATATATTTGCATAGGACTCTGAAACTACCGGAGAAACAAAAGACATATTTTCTGATTTGGATCCCCAGAAAGTTCACCTTGAAAACTTTCTGCTAGACCTGAATACTTTGTATGCTCCCTCTTCCTCCCCTCTCTCTCTCTCTCCCTCTCCCTCTCTTTTCCCCCTCTGCCCTAATGATGATAGCTTTGCTCTGATGGTAAGCAGGGTAATTTCGAAAGAAGGAAAATCAGTTATGCCCTTTCCCATGTCACCCATCCATTGAGAACAAAGTATCATTTTAGGGGAAGGTATGATCATAAAATTCTGGAAACGAACAGGTGCACAGGTAGCAGAGGTGCTTGAAGCTAGGAGTGCTAGGAGTGACGGGAAAAGAAGCAGAGGAAGCCATGCTTGAATCTACTCTTGTTTTTTCTCAGATACATCATAGACTTCCAAGAGGAGGCAGACGCACAGGCTGCATCTTCTTTTGATCATCGATTTAAAAAACAATTTCTTTACTTTTCTCAGTGAAATGAAATTAAGTAAATGGGCTGAAAAATCTGTGATTCTGTCTCAAGATAAGCCAAAATGCTTATTTTACCTCTTCGTACACTTTGCACTAAGACAACTGATTTTCTAGAGAAGCAGAGTCTCTATGAAGAATACAGACATGTTAGATGCTCTACAAACATGTTCAGGAGTATAACATGTAAAATATCTGTCCAAGTGTCCTAGTTAGTCATTTTCAAAACCTTTCCTAGTACACAACTGCAGGTACATACACATACACACGTGCACATGTATACACACACGCCCAATAAGAAGAGATAAAAAACTGTTACTATGAACTAGATAATTTAGCAAATGTCTTGACTTTTTTAGGCTACAGTTTCCATATCCTCAACTACAGCAATGTTAATAACCCCCTAGTGATCCAATTAAAAAGAGAATGAATGCACTATGCAAAAACCAAACCAAAACAGAAGCTTCTTTAGGCACCGTGATCTCACCCTGTGGGAAATATACTTCCTGAATGCTTATGCTGTTTCAATCAATACTCCAGCCTTGAAATAATTCAACATAGTATTTCATACACTGTGTGCATGTGTGGGCATCTAAGCACACACATAAACATATTAACATATGAACATGCTCTTCACATATGAGGATGAAACTACTCACGCAGACTGATCCTGGTGTGTGCAGATGTCACATGAAAGGGCCACCGAGAGGCCAAGCCTCCTCTCCTTGTGAAAACACCATTCTTTCATCTGCAGACGCAGCTGCTACTTTCCAATGCCTAAAAGAGACAAGACTATCCAGAGACAAAGCTACCGCCAAACCCTGCTCCAGGATTTAGTCTCAAGAAAGAATCTTTACCCTATTGAAAAGATATTCGGGTAGATAATGGATCAGAAGAAAACTCTGTTTATGCAGCTTTTGAGGTAAAACAATCATCTGAGTCTCGTCATACATAATGCGAAAACAAAAAGCTTATCCTTGTAAACAGATAAATAAATTTAAAATTTTACTAGTAATCAAATAACTGAAGTCTAATGAATTATGTTGCTGCATTATTTGAAAAAAAAGGAGATAAAAAATCTACCATCTAATCTGAAAACATTGAGAATAAATTGTAGGTTCCAATTCACTGAATATATCTGTAAAGTTCATTGCAATTTCAAAGTTTCCAGTTTAAAATGGCTTCTTCCTGAAGACTGGAGTGTGTAAATTGCATAGAAATGGAGATGGGGCATTGATTCTCACTTAAAAATGAGCTCCATTTCAAAGAAACTAGTTCAAAACTTGAATTATTCTAGCTAATAGAAGTTACCTACAACAAAAAGATAGTGTGAAGTGTGACAATTGCAGGTCATGTGTACCCTCTGTCAAAATATTTCTGATTCTTTCTGCTAAATAGCCATTTTTGGTCTCATCTATGTTCCTACTCTACGCAAGAACTATTTTTCCTCCACTTTAAAATAAAAAAGTTAAAAATGTCAATAATGTTTTCAGGTCAGCACAATTAAACAATTCTTTTAAATTATTTAACTTTCTTTCAATACAGGTAATGACCAAAAACATTAACCTATTTGTGTGATGCATACTTAATGATTATTCACTCTGTTCATTTTATGTGACCAAATAAATACACTTTGTAGAGTAATGTATACATATAAAAATGGCTCTTTATGATGAACTGTTTTGGAAATTCTTTTTTAAACAAGGAAAAAAGAAAACCTAGAATAGCTAAATGCCACCAAGAAACTAAAATGTCTAATATTAAGAATCATACATGGTTTCATGAAAGAATGATCCAGAAAATTTTGAAAAATAAAAAGCTAGTCTAATCTATTCTGCCAACCATAAACCTTTAAAGTATTTTATAAATTTACCATAATGAAAACAGCTAGATATTACTACTGTTTCTTTTCTTTTGTTCGTGTTTTTTTTTAAACCTTCAGTTTGTAGTTGGAATCTACGTTCTCTTTTCTCCAAGTCCATTGCCCATCTCTCAGTTTTCTTTCTTTTTTTGTTTCTTTTTTTTATTGCAGCCTTCCCTCTTTAAAATAAAACTCTTTTGGCAATCTACCAAGAAGTGTATTGGCTACTTTTGAAGTTGCCCACTGTCATTGATTACCTTTACTTTCCACCATTCTAGAACTAACCCCTGCAATTCATAGGGTACATGCAATGCTCCTACAGTTCTAAATATTGTAAGCAAGTCATGTGAAATATCAAACATATCAGAGTAGCAATTAATAACTCTCTAAGTATGAACCAGAAAATACAGTTCCCCCATGATTCAGCAGTGAGGCAATTAGTTGTCATCAGAGTGTACCAGTCATGATATACTGCTCCAGACAGCTAGTTAGCCCTCCTTCATCTCTTACAACTAAACATGCTGAATCCATGACATTTAGCTTCCGATCTTCACATGACATAATGCAATGTGTTGGTTTAGGAAGTCCCACTGTGCAGTGGATTGTCACAGTCAAAGATTTGTATACCACGTTAAGGTCCCATCTCCATGCCTTTGTGCATGCTGTTCCTTCTGTCTGGAATATGTTCACAGCATGCCCTGCCTTCCCTACCACCCTGCCCCGACAACCATCTACATACTGCGTAGATTTCTTTCCAGTGATACTTTCTTCAATCATCAGAATGTACTTCACAATTCTTTGACCTCCATGCATATGAAACTTTCTTCAAGTGTGTTCCTATCTCTCCAGCACTGTATTAGTTAGTTATATAAACTCTCACTTCTCTTCTTTGTGTATTACACTCAAGTATACTATTGCCTTTATCACTAATATCCCTCACTAGACTGTAAATTCTATAGACCAAGTACTAACCATGTTTTAGTTAAAGATACATTTTTAGCATCTAGAAACATTCCTCTCCAAATTGTAAATGGGTGTGCATATTTTAGCTTCTTGGAGAATATAATAATATTCAAAAACTACTTTTGATACTGAGTCCTTATATAGTAATACCTCAGACTTGCCTTCAAATGCTTTCATTTTTTTCTCTTTCCAAAACTATAACCAGGTCATCATTATTCACGTGTGTACTCTCAGCAGCCTGATCACTAGCAGCCCAGTTTTAGATCCTGCCAATGTCATATTTTAAAATGTACAATGACTTGTCATTCACCAGCTTAAATCCTTCATCAGCTGTCCACAGGACCTGGAATAAAATACTAAGTCCCTAACATGACTTACAAAGTTGGGCATACCTGGTCCCTGCCCACCTCTGCAGCTTCATCTCTCTCTATCACATTTCATGTTCACCTATTACATTTCCAGTTCAAATGTTGTTCTTTCCCTCTCTGGGATATTCTTTACCTCTCTCACCACCATTAACACTGCACTTTATTTGGGTAACCTAGTTTCACACTGAAGTTTTCAGAGATCTCCCTGTTCCCCTACAGAAAACAACTCACCTGTTATACTATTTCACAGAATGATGCATTTTTTTCCTGAAAGTATTTTCCTAGATTGAAAATTCTCAAGACATTTTTCCAGTTGTAACTTTTTCCAATTATAATTTTATAATTGCATTTTATTAGAAAGCTGCAAACTTCATGAGGGCCCAAAGCACATGTACTTTCTTTATGACTGTAGTACATTTCTCAACTTAGTATTTATCTTGTAATAAGTTCTTGACAAATGCTTTGAATGAGTGAATAACAAAGGTGGCATATTGAGGAGGAACTCAGAAGAGAAGAGTGATCCATGAGAGTCTGCCCTCTCTGCCAGGGAGGAGGCAGTTTAAAAGACATGGGAGATATAGAAGAGTGAAGCTCTAGAAATTAAGTTTCATGGAAAAATGTTTTTTCATGGAAATTTACAGAATGTTGCCAGATCTTAGATTTTCTAAGTAATGCTACCAAAACAAAGTATAATTTCATGTGAAAAATCCATTGCTTATATTTAACATTTAGAAAGATATACTTTAACACTAAAAAATAAGGAAAGAAGGGGAGATGAAGAGAGGGAGAATAAAAGAGAGAGGAGAGCAGAGGAAAGAAAACCTCAAAAGAAAGGACAGTTCTTTAAACTGAAGAAATTTAACTGTATGGAAATAAATTACCCCAGTATGTGTGTGCATATTATTGTTTCCTCATGTTCCTTTAGAAAATCTCCCTAAGAACTTGCACCTACCTATTGTCCCCTGTAACCACTGGCCTGAATGAGGGGAGGAAATATAAGTCCCAGGCTGAAGCAGAACTAAGGCCTCAGGAATGCTCTGGGCACATTCAGGAAATGACAAATAGATATCCAGAGTGTAGGTTTCATGGAGATGAGAAAATGTAAGTAGACAGACCTTACCTGAATGGTATAACAGAACTGTTGATGATTTAACAGAAATTCTTCTTCCCATTATACTTAGTTCAGATATAGAAATACCATTGTTTCTAACAGGAAGCCAACAGAAAAGAAAGAGAAAAAGCCATTCAACTGTTCATCAAGAAAGGGGAGAAATTAATTAAAATGTGTTACATACACGTATCAACTCCACACAAGGCATGGAAACATTATGTACTGTAAACACGTACTCATGAAAGAGCGGGGTAAGGAAGGTATTGGGCAACTTCTATGTGCCTGCTCCAAGCCTGACATGGGATGAGGACAGACAAGTGCAGCAAAAACACCTGCTGTGTTTCCTTCACATCTGTGGGACACAGGGAAATGGCATAAAATAGTGCACTGGATTCAACAGAATCAGAGAATCTAAAAGTAAACTGAACATCTTCAAGTTTAAGATTGCAGAGAAGAAAATGAAAGCTTCAGAACAGCAAGTGGGAGTGACTCCTGTTCTCTGCTCCTCCTGTGCACATGTACCTGCCCCCACCAGCCCTTGACCTCCAGGGAAACTAGAGAGAGAGGCAGAGCCAGCTGAGGAGAAAACACAGTCCATTGCTGGGTGCATCTTTGACTCTTTTTCTCCTCTTGGCTGCATCCCAAGCCTTGCAAAGTTATGGATTGTAGAATCATCTGAGGCTCCCCTCACCCCGGGATAACTCAGCCTCCACTCTATCCCTAGTGACTCTTGTTCTTTGCTTCTCTGTAGCCTCCTTTCCAATGCATGGCAACTAATATGACTGCTAAACACTAGGCTTTTCTTGGAAGCTCATCAGAACAGTACATGGTTTTGCTGTTAGGTTATGTTCACTTGTTATCTGATTCTCTGGAAATGCTATTTCAATAATGCACAGCTATCTGATTTTCACCTCTTTTTACATTAAAACTTCAAAAACCAACTTCCCACCCCACATGTACCTAGTGGAACAACTATTGGTGCTGTCCTAATTTCCAGCTCTGTTTCTAAGAACATTAATTCTGGTTGAATTAAGTCTTCTCATGTGAAGCAGTGACAAATAAAGCAAAATATTTCAAGGGTTTTCTTGAGAGTAAAAAAATATGAGCAACCTAATGCCATTCCTTGGGAGAATGGTTGAATACACAGTACCTCTATACTGTAAAGTATTATGTATGTAACAGTCACCCTAATTTCGACTTGGACATATAAAATTGCAACTTGTTCTAACTATGGGTATAAACATGATCTTTTACCATTAGACTAAAATGAGACCAAGTTTAAAAGAAATTTATACAATATGGCATCACTTTTGGAAAACAAAAATCTATGTACATAGATTTTTCCATACTGATATACACATGAAGAAAGTCCTAGAGCGTTGGACACCAAGCATTGGTAAGGTTGGCCTCATTGAAACTGTAATGAGCACAGCCAAAACGTTTTCCTTATGTGCCTTGTTCCTATTTCACATCTTACAACTGATATTAAAAATAATAAAACATAATCTTAAAAGAAAATGGTTGTCTTGTGTTTTGAATCTACAGAAAGATCCCAAAGTAGGAGAGTTCGACTGATATAAAATGTGAATTTTGATTACTCTATTGGTAGCATCATAAATACCATAATTATTAAGCAGGTATACCTAAAGAGTCAAATTTAAATTTTGTGTCAATTTTGTTCCTGAACATTCTCTGAGAGTCCTGAATCCTGCAGCTTTCAGTACAGAGCAAGGAATTTTGATAGTAGCTAAGCATTTCCCAGGTCCTGCTTCTGGTACTCTTCTTCATGACAAGAAATATCAGAACCTTGTAAATCATGACTGGGATATTCAAAGAAAATTTATGTTCTTGGTTTTCTCTGCCAATTTCCTGTCTATGAACAAAGAATTAAAAAATAGTATAAGTGATGTGACATTTGAGGAGCAAGAAAAATAACAGACAAGCCTGTAATGGACTGCCAGGTGCACAGTTACTTCTCACCTTTACAGTCTTGTCATGAAGTCAAGTTAAGACACCAGGCTTTGCAATCAGAGTCTTCTTTCTCTGTTGCTTTCTAATTCCTAAAGATTACTCAGTACAGCTTCTCGCTTTTCTGTCCCACTATCTGTTCCCCAACTGCCCTTGCCATTTCTTCATCTCTCCCACTCACATATAGACACAAAAGTCTAGTTCTTTCATTTGAAAAAACAAACACTTATTTGTAAAGATTAAAAAGAATTCTTTAAATTTTTCTGCATTGGTGTGGGGCATTCTGTAGTTACAGATGTGTACTCTCCTACAGTATGAGACTCAGTGGTGCTCCAAGAATATGATTTTAGCCACAGTGTTCTCGGGAGGATTCTAATTAATTTTACATAGACACTGTAGCAGAGGAACTCAAGTCTAACCATAATAAAGTTGAATAGAATCGTAACTTACCTAATATTTGCTTTGGCTATATATTAATGTCACGTTGCCTCATTTTAGGAAAATTCTTTGGTCTTTTTTTCTGGCCACAGTGATCACATAGAACTCATTTGTATGAAAAATATTTTACAACATCAGATTGCACATGGCCCAACTTTGATTAGGATATTTTCTTCTTAGCATTCTCACGCAGTCCTTCCTTTAAGCTCTGATGTCCTCCTATGAACCTCGTGTTCTACTCTCTCATGAAGAACTCTGTTTATTCCTATGCCTTCTTTCTGAGGTGGTGTCATCTTTATCTCAGAATCAGTGATGTCCTCCAATTCTGGAATTCTGGATTGACAAATAAATAAATAAACAAATAAAATAAAGTAAAATAAAAATTTGATGCTTGATAGAGAAAGGCTTTATACATAAAGAGAGCTATGTTTATGGGAAAAGCACTCAGGACAAACCAGTACAATTAAGTATTTACATAGAAGGGAAATGGAGGTTATACTATGAAGTCCTGTTACCTTTACTACCAATATTCCTACAAAAATACTAGCAGACATGATCACAAATGTGTATTCATTTACAGAATACTTATTAAAATCCTCAAACATTTTATATAAACTCATCCCCCAAACAATAAACAAACAAATAAAATAATTATAATTATTCCTGTGCTGAAGAGCACAGCAGATGGGAGGGGAGGGGGGGGAGGAGAGGAGAAAAAAATTGCTGAGCCAATGAGACCTCGGTAGATGCCTGCAGAATGTGGTGAGGCAGGGAGCCAGCACATCCTTCTCAACCCTCTCCTCCTTGCTCTGCCCCTTTCACTCACCCACCTCATCCTGTGGCTGACTTCAGGAGTGCACCCAACCTTGCCGATGAAACTGGGAAAACCTAGCATGCTTCTAATGTCACTGTCAGGTAGCTCAAAGAATGCCTTCCTTGACCTCTGGTTCAATTATTAAAGGCATAAAATAAAACTTGGGCATATTGGCTTTTCGATAACAAAAAGGAACATACTATTTTTCTCTGAATAATCACGTCAAGCTTTCAAGAATTAGTAATCAACATTTTGAATATAGATAGTCTTCATTAACAGGCTTTTTTTAAATTTCAGAGTTACTCTTTGTATTCATATGTTTAGATCAGAAATATTTTTTTCCTACAAATCTTCATGGGGCATTTATTTACACAAGTCATGGTGAAAACATGCTATAACATTAGCAGGATAATCTTATATTGCAGATGCAGGAGTCAGGCCAAGTATTGAAAAAAAAATGTATTTGGTGAATGATTCCCCGGTGTGTGGGCCAACCTCAGCCAATTAAAGGCTATTCATTAAAGTCCCAAAACTGTTGTCTGAGTAGCAGATTAATAATAGTACAGACCTCTTTCAAGTTTCACGACAGGGATGATTCTCTACCAAGTGTGTCACATTTGAGAGTTTGTAGCATTCATTAGGAAAAATAATCATACTTCCTCAAAATTTAGAAATTGCTTCTTTGAATTCTCCACATGTCCAAAAGTGCCAATTTCCAAATAATTTTGGAATACAAAATAATAGTTTAAATTTACTAAGTAGCAACTCTGGAAAAAGTGTATATCCAGGTATTAACAAATAATCTGATAAATTTGAAATGCTGGCTACAGTTACAATTATATCTTACACCCTGCTACTTTGTGGATTTCCCTTCCCACATGCCATCTATTTTTTCTCTGATAAAAACAAGAGGAAAACTAGGGTTAAAGCAAGAAGGAAGCTGGAGCTGAGGGTGCCTCACTTCTCTTTCTTCCTTTGGTTTTTTCTTCCTCTTCTTTTTTATTGACTCCTCAGCTTCCTCTCTCCTCTCCAGAGTAGTTATCATCACTATCAGGCACACAGTGTTACTACAGCATATAATCTGTCATAGCAAATTATACTGACACCAGAAGAAGGTAACAAAATTATAGCGTGCCTTCTCTGCCCTCCAGGAGCTAGCGGTTCTGTAAGATCAAAGACATACACATACCTGTCATGCCTTCATTCCTTTACCTTACATTTATTGAGCACTTGCTATGTGTCAGGCTCTATGCTAGATGATAAAAAAAGACATCATTTCTGCTAACAACAACCGAAATAAAGTAACACAGCTAATACAGCAAAATACAATTATCACCAAACGTCTCATAGATCAGAAGTGTTATGAAAGTCCAGAAAAAAAGAGATTTGAAACTGGATGGAACATAGATGCTAAATGAAAAACACGTGGAAAAAATAGAGTCCTAACTCCACAAACTTTGCAATCTGCTATACATACTTTGGAATAACCTTATGTCCCTTCTTTATCAAATGTCAGATAGCAAACATTTTTAGGATTGGTTTGAATTTCATGATAAAAATTGACCTATGTTTAACTCCAAACTCTACTTACTCAGCTAGAATTAAATATGATTGGAGATTTAAAGTTGCATTATAGATGTAAATATTATTTTTCTCCTAAATGCTAAGTAATTTTGTCAGATTTGGTTTAATTGTCTTTCAAAAATAAGATTTATTGGTTTTTTAAAAATTATTGAAAGAGGAGGTAATAGCAATATTTTCAGAAGTCTCTGTGGCACAACAAAACTAAAGGTCCTGTATTTACATTACAAGATCCAGAAAAGGGACTCATATTATAAATACGCTTCATTACATTTTCCTTCTCGTGGATAGGTAGAAGACTATCTTAAATGACACATTCTTGAACATTATCGGACCTTTACACACTGTGGAGATTTTACCAGGCATTATCTTCTTGATGTAAGACAAATTGGTGAGAGGTTTTGCTTTGTTTCTGTAATTCTAACTCAGCTTTCTTTTAATATTTTTCAAAATAATCCTTTTGCAGTTTTCAATTTAGTTATTGCTAGTCAAACATGGAAAGGGATTCAAACTAGAAGTCCATTTTAATGTAATTGTTCTGATGTTTCTCACATTCTAATGTCATTTGTTACTCTTGCTTTGCAGTCAAAGAGTTTGAATATGATGCTCTATTTTAAATAAAAGCCCTGGGTATTGTGTAATGGCAGCACTATTTCATTGTGATGCAGAATGCATAGCTTCAAGTGTTTGCAACACTCTCCAGCCAGTTCCCTTCACACTGAAAATAGACATAGGGCCAATGTGAATACATGGGGGGTTTTTGTGTTTCTTTTTCCTAGCTCCACTAATCTTGCAGCTGACATCTTTGGGAAAAATTAGGTATTCGAAAAAGTTTACAAAATTTAAAGCCAAATTGCTAGCCACTCCCTGCAGATAATCTCAAAGTCATATATTTTGCCAGAAAATGCATGAAGGAAATATAGTCAATTTAAAGCAACAATCTTAGTCACTATTCAGCAATAGAACCACCTGGATCAACCCAGGCTGGCTAATTAATTTATTCAAATTCTTTTTCATTGTTATGATTATTCAAAAAACCACAGGCATTTTGCAGAAATTTATTAAGGTTTCATCTGAAAACACTGTCATTCATAGAACATTATATATTTATTTTAAAGAGATTTGTAAAAACCGCAATGAATCCCGACACAGCTTTCTTTAGGAGATTTATAGGGAAGCACATTAGATATGAGAGGTTGCTTTTCCAATTCTAAAATTTCCCTTTCTTAAGGGGTTATAAAATGATTGTTACCAAATCCTAGTTTGGGAAAATGGAAGAAACATTCTTTCTCTGCAGTTTCTTTCTCTTTTCATAGTCAGAATGCATGTTGCACAGAAATGCTTTGCTTCACAACAACCTGGCCAGGCTCTGCACCCATGCTGCAGCCCTACACACCAGCCTGCATGGTGGTCACTGATGGGGATCTTTGAGGGCCAACTCTTCCTCACATTTCTCTGCAGAGAAAAGAATTGGTGGGATAACACTGAACTATACTGTGTACTCCTCTGCTGTCAGTCCCTTGACCATTGTCAATGATCATGTCAAAATCAACCAATAACACGCCACCATTGCTAGCAATCCTTTCATGACTTTCATTTCATCATTGGGGAATTTGGGCTGCATCCTGTACATTTGCCAAACAGGTTTACTCATCATCAAAGTTGCTATAGGAGTGCAGAACACTTACCAGATGCTCCTGTGCATGTGGGCACACCTTACATAAAGTGCCTGCTACATTTTCATCACTTTTGCTATTTCTAGCATACCTTAGCTCCGCTGCTCACTTAGGTCTTCTTTTGCTTTCTTCAGCTCTAAGAACATTCTCCAGAAGGTCTGTCCTTATGTACTCAAGGCCTTGATATCTCCTCAGAGCTTCAACTGCATCTCATGTTAAATATTAATTATCTTTTTAAGCGTAAACTTTTTTCCCACCTGAATCATAAGGTTGGGAGCTGGGGATATAGCTCAGTGGCATACGTGCCTGCCTGAAAAATGCAAGGTCTGAATTCGATTCCTGTACCAAAAAAAAAAAAAAAAAACAACCCTGAATTATAAGGTAGCACAAAGATCTGTAGGTCATTTTTATCACTATACTTTGGAAAAGTATATTCTCAGGTATTTCAGAGAACTTCACTTATGATATTTTCTAGTAGTTACAATCTTAATTGAAAAAATTACATGGATTCAGAACTGAACACCCCTAGTGACTCCAGACTTTTCAGTTAGAAATTACACAAAACATTTAATACACGGAATAAGGAAAGCTATTCTGTCAGTCATCATTTCCTGGAGTGCATCAAGATCACAATTAATACCAAATCAAATGATCATCATTCTTCAGCCCTGAATCTCTCTGTTTGTGGTCTTGGGAAAGTTTATTTTCACTTTGACTCAGTTTACACTTTTAAAAAAGAGAATTAAAATGTTCTTGTCCTGGAAATGTGATGGGACATTAAAGTTTTAGGGAAATATTTAAATAATGAAAATCAGACTAATAAAATACTCATTTTTTTAGAAGATATTTCAACAAAAACAAGATTGACTTCTTCTTCGTGTATGTATTTGACTCTACGACTACTTCTCTACCAAAATTTAGAGTTCTCAGTCTTTTTGAGTGAGTCTAAATCCCTGCCAGTCGCTTGGTTCTCCTTCACATTATCTGGGGAGAGCCTGTTACAGGCTATCTAGCTGCTGCTAATGCACTAAAAGATTTTATCTTTTTAAATCATTCTCTACATTCTGCATGTAACAACTTATTTGTTTTTTTTCACAGAGTACTTGCAGAGCTCTAATGGCATTAGATACCCGGCATTCAATAGGTTGGATGGCACTTGGTGGCACTGGCCTCCGAGCATTCAGTGAGAATACTGTGTGGTTCTTTTTCATTTTAATTGATAGAATGGCTGTGGATATAAGTTGCTCCACACAAAAGGGTGACAAATAATGATAAAAGACACCAGAGTGCTCTCATGTGTGGCTTCGTCAAGAAGGAGAAAAGAGATTATTGCAGCTGAACTGATCACATGGAATTTGCTGGGCCTGGTTTATCCTTTACCCCTGTCGCCACCCCCATCACCACCATGTCCCTCCACTAAAACATGGTTCTTGCGGTCTATGAGCGATCCTGTTGAATAATACACAAAAATTGATCCTATTAACAATGATCTTTAGAATGTTCAAGGACATGACGCCGCTTTTGTGAGGCTTCAACATAAGCATTCTCCAATCTTTAAAGGAGCAAATTGCTTCTGTTTCTGTCGGTTTCTTCCTAGGGATCTGTTGCCTCAAAACAGAGCTTCTTGGGTAGGTGGGGGAGGAGGAGCCCCATGAGCCTTCAGTTAAAACAATGCTCTTGTGGGCCTTTCCAGCAACTGAGACATCACTTGTAGTTTTTAATTAACATTGCAATCCTTGAAAATCATTTAATACTAGGCAAATATGTTAATGCTGCAAAAGTCAATGCTAAGAAAAGTGTCAGAAAAGATAATAGGTAAAATTAATTATTTTATGATCTACCAGGTTTTCAATTGTTCTTTTGTTAAAAAAAAAGAAAGAAAGAAAGAAAGAAACTCCATTACCCTTACAAAGAGTGTTAGTGATCTTGGAAGAAGAATAAATCTGTGTTCCCAATTATGTGCCTAATACTGTCTGAATTTTTCATCCCCTTTCTGGTGGCAAAGTGGCTTCCATATTCAGTGCCACTGAAGAAACCTAGGTTTCCTCCTTTCTCTACCAAAGTTACTCCTCCTTCCTCTTCTCTTCCCTCTGTTTGGGGAATTGCCTCTGCTACCTCCAAGGCAGCTGCCAAGTGCCTGCATCCCATTCCCCCACTGAGCTTCTTGGTTCAGTGTCCTAAACAGCCAGCCTTAGGCACTATGTCTGTGGCCCGAATTTCTGGCCTTTCCCTCAAAGTTTCTCTGGTAGTCCTCTTACTTAAGCCATTAGAAGCAGCCTATGAAAGACTGTGACTCAAAACTCATAATTGGATACAATGTGTGCTTAATTGTGCAAACACTTTAGCCAGGAGATGGATGCTGTTACTTCATTGACAATCATTAGATCTTCCTCCCTCTCTCACTCTTTCTCTCTCCCTTTATCCCTTTCTCCTCATCCCCTTCTCCCTATCTCCTAATTTATGCCTAATCAACCTATTATTTGTGGACATTTTCATTATCACATGAGGACCTCAATACACAAAACGCTGAGCTCCAGAGTCGTAATATCCCACTGGTCATCATGGAGCCCAGAGAAAATTCATCAACGACTGAAGATAAAGATTATGGTTGTGGACTTTCCTCAGAATTTTATGAATAACACCAATGTTGACAATTCTATATTAAAGGAGAATATTTATAATTAGTTTTGGTCATATGTGTTAATACATAAGGAACAGTTATGTCTTCCCGTAATAGAACCCAATCGTTTCCATTAAGAAATCAGAGAAATGTTTTCCTTTGCTAAATTCTACTCTTTCTGTGCTTCCTGAAAACCTGCTCATTCTATGTTCTTTTCAAATTCTTCAAAATCAAGGTAGAGGATTTTTGGGAGAAAAGATCAGCTTTCTTACACCCCTCCTCAAACTAAATTTTAATGGGAAGAAAGGTGGACCTTACCCATGTTTTTTAATGTCTGAGTTCCTTTGCGTGGCAATATAATTTTCTACTGATGGTTCCAATAGTGAAAGAAAATTCAAGTCTGTGTACTGATGAAGCCCCCTCTAGCAGACAAAATGAGTTTTAATATTTTAAGTCTACAAGAACTTAGAAAAAAAAGATTTAAAGTAGATAATGAAGATGAATCTGGTTAGAATTGAAAAGAGAGCTCTCTTATGTAAGAAAGCACCTTCCCATCACACCCAACTCCTCCCCCGCTCAACTGAGAAATGACACAAAAGCCCTCGAATGGAAATAGAAGCCCTGGTTTATCACAAATGGCAACAGTTCATTTCTGGGACAATCAGTTTCAGGGTTTTCAACCATTCACTTCAAATAATATTGTATAAGTAAAAAAGCCCATACGTATAGTTGCCGATGATGAGTTAATTAAGAAGTGTCTTTCATTATTTGTTTCTGTAATATATTCAGTCAGAGGAAAGCTAAAAATAAAAATTAAGGTTTTGGTTTTTGAATCAGACTTTCAAAATTTTCATATTATAGAGTAGAATATGTAAAGACTTTGCAAACTTTAAAAAACTATTGAACAGTGTAAAATGTCACCAGCAACCACTTTCTAATTGCTTTGATGAGGAAATTCTATTTTTTGAAAGAGAAAACCTGTGTTTGCTATTAATGTTGCTGGAGTTTTTAAGAGGATTTTTCAACATACTGACGCCTGATAGAGTCAGCTAGTCCAGAACACTTATAGGAAGGAATTTCTTATCTGTTTAAATTTCAAATCCCCCCTTAAAATAATATTCTTTACCTAAATAGCTTTGAAGAAGTTATATTAAAAGTAGGAGGAACAGTCTTCTTTTCAGGAAAGATATTTTCGATGCCTCTGAAAGATCTGGCTTTTTATTCTTGTGTCCTGTACAGTGGGAGGGAAATTGAGAAGTTTGAATGGGAACTGAAAACACCCTTCTTTGTGCAGCTCACTCTCTCCTGATGTGGTATGTGTTCCAGGAAAGAGGACAGGCACTGAGACTAAACACAAAAATCAAAATGGATTTTACTCCGCCTTCAGTAAACAGCATGGCACAAAAGTCCATTGTGCCATGAGATAACTGCTAAGATGAATGGAGCGGGCTGTCACGGAGGTGATTGTGGGGCCGGTCTCTATTGGATCACAGTCCAGGGCTGAATTCCTTTCTGGTTCATCAGGGTCTGTTGGTACCACAGGAAGTGTCATGATCCTTTTTTTCACTAGGGCCAGATGGTGTCCTTTTTGAGGCCTTACTAATGCCCAGTTTTCCACATGTAAAACTCCTGGGAAAATGACCTAACTCGCAGCTGCTTAGTGAGGCTTGAGCAGGTCTTTAGAAAGACTTCTGTCAAGAACAAGAAGATTGTACCACTAGCAGAGGAAAGGGGGAGGCTGTGTCTAGAAATGTATCAATTACAAACTATTTTTAAAGCACTATCATAATTTGAATTGCAATTTACACAATGTATGTCTTCATAGGCAGTGGCGAAAGGATATTTCACAAAAGCTAGTAATTGCTAGAGATACTGATTGTTTTCCCAGCGAAGTTTTACCTTCCTTGGGAGCAGATGGCCTGAATAAGAAGAGAAAATGTGGTCCAGAAGGGTCGGGAAAGGACAAAAAGTAAAAGATTCCCTAGATAGCTGCAAGGAGCCTGGGGAGAGGGTAGGGACCCTGGTGTTAAAAAGAGCTGGAAAAAGTGGAAATTTTGATGTATGTGAGTAGTGTTTACCAATGAATTGAATGATTCCCAAGGTGAACGACTGCAGGTGTGATGTTTAGAAAGTAAGAGGCTTTTTCTATAAACTGGGTTATAGTGTGAAGACATCAAAGTCCTTACAAGAGTCAGTGAGATTCACACTAAAAGATACCGTAGGATTTTTCTCCAACCCCAAAAAAGCATCAGCAATAATTTCAGTGGGGATAATGCAACTCTTAACAGCATCTTTGAATCTTTGCATATTTTTGTGTGAGCTGAGTAGTAATTGGTTCTAGCTTGTTTGTAGGTGTATTTTGTCGCTTGTGTGTGTGTGTGTGTGTTTGTCCCAACTATTGTTTTCACCTTATTTAAAGGAGTTCTTTGTATTTATCAAGTGTTTAATTAACATTTTATCTAATTAATTAACATTTTGTCTAACAAATTTTTCATGTTATGTTGGTATGTTGAATTTTTTTAAAAGAACTAAATCTGTGTAAAAAAGGAGAATCTGTTTTCTGTGCCAAATTATGATTTAAAAGAAGTATAAAATAGTTACTATGAAGATCTCTTTCTCTAAAGAGATACTTTTTCAAAGGATAAATATATATGTATATATACATATATTTACTTTTAGATCATGAAAATCTTGTAGTATATTAAAAAAGAGAGGAAAAATAGTGACAGAAAATATTTGGCTTGTGTTTTCAACCAAGCACCTAACAATTCTGAAAGAGATGTCTCATTATACATATTTTAAACCTATCAATTGTTGGCAGCAAATGACAAGTCAGCAACATGAGAAAGCCACAATATCTTCACAGTTTTCATTCTGATGAGATTCTTTTACAAAAACATCAAAATAGTGATTAGCTATCTTTATTACTTTGACCTTGAAAAAATCAATATTCATAATTTATAGATTATTGACTTAATTTTTGTGATAACTGATAACAATCAATGCCAAGATATGAATTGTCGTAAAAGTACAATAATATTCCCTAAAAACATTTTGGGGAAAGACTACCAACTTCGAAGAGTGATTAATATTTTATGCAAGTGGTTCTGGTTTTGTTCACCCTTTAAAATACTCATCTGTGTGGGAAATTTAAAATGGTGCATTTAGGACACTAATCTGAGAAGGCAGAGGAGAAGGAAGTGCATTCTGCTCTGATTAGGGACCAGAAGCATTGGAACAAATACCCAACAACTTAATAGAGGCATAATTTGTTTATTTGCTTCTTTATTTTTACATAATAATAGAACTCAGTAGAAACAGCTTTGCGTGTAATTCTGTTACTTGGAATCAGTTTCCTTTTCTTTTAAAAACATACCCCCGTGCTGGAGCCCCCATCGGTAGAAGAAACACAGATATCCTGCATATACATAGGATCCACGCCGTACAGATGACACGCTCTAGAGACAGAACCAGGATTTCCATCTCTGAGTCAGTTACGCTCAGCCTAGCTTTCAGCAAAAGCCAGCCTTCTGTCCCCTTGCTTTCATGAACAGGGTTACGTTCAGTTGTGGCACAAAGAAATCCTTCCCTCCCTTGTTCACAAAGCCCCACAACACTGGCTGTCCTTTATCAACTGCTCTTTTCTTTCTCTAAATGCTATATATTTTTTACATAAGAATTCTTGTAGGTGTTTTATTTACATATGTATTCATTCATTTCAGATTAATGAAAGGAAACGATGAAACCCTAAACCCAAAAGTATAGCTTTACAAAGACTAAAAACTATCTCTTTAGCTGTCACTGCATCATAAAGTAACTCTAATTTTGCTCCTATTAGTTTCAGTTGTTGGCAGTTGTCTTGTCTTATTCCTCACATCTTGGGCTGAAATTCAGAGGGTTTGCAGTGTCTTTCCAAGAGTCAAGTTTGATACACTGTAGTTTTGTTGTGTGGAGACAAGAAGGAAGAAAAGGATACCATCTCTCTGATTAGGGAGACACAGTTCAAGTGTTGCAGTGGGTGATCAAAGAAAAAATATTGAGCCACATGTCAACGACCATAGCACATTTATAAATGATTTCTAAGACATAACTTGTTGAAAAGCAAAGGCTATTCTTTTAAAAGTCAAAAATAAATCTGTGACCATACTATGATCTCAATAAATTCTGTCATTTTTCAAGAATATTCATTCACTCTACAAAGAGAAAAACTTAAATTGACCAACTTAATATTAACTGATAGCAGAAAGGGAATCTCCTTTTTTTTTTTTTTTTTACTATTATAACTTCTAGAAATGAGACAAGGAACCTTTTTGTTGAAAGTTTTAAAGTTATTTCTCAAACAGAGGACTTAGTTAATTTTGAAAAAATATCTTCTGTTAATTTTCCTGTTGTGAGAATACATGAAATAAACTCTTTCCATTTTTAAAAATGGTATGAAATAAAGAGGTAATTTTTCTTACCCCTTGAGGCTTCCCAGATGTTTGAAACTGATGACTTCTCAGAACTTAACCTATAATCTACTGTAACCATCCACATAAAAATGTACTCACACTTTTGGTATTATATTAACAAGTAATCCTTGGAGTGTCTACTCTAATCATGTAGTTAGGCTGAATGTGAGAAGTACAAAGAGAAAATGCAGTGTAGAGTCTTATATAAGATATCTGTGGGATTCTTGGATGATAAGCTCACTAGGGACAGGCAGGAAACTTATGGGAAGAACAGGAAGGACATTTCAGATATTAGCAGTCAAAGTGCATCGCATTGTTTTCTTTTTTTAATTTCTTGAACATATAAGATAAAGCTGTACTATATACTGTAGCTATACTAGGAATGTTACTGTTATTAAGCCCTAGTTATTGTCACTCAAACTGTCACTATAAAACATTTCATTTGACTTGTTCTCTATGACATTCCTAGAAGACAATGTTATTTTCATTGCTGCTGTTCTTTGACCTATGTACGTGGGTTTCATCTGTCTATTAATTACAATTATAAGACTGTTCAGTTAATTAAAACTGCAGATTTGTTATTTCATATTGGGTTCTTCTAGAACTCAGTTGCCTGTTCAGTTTTGGCTTCTGCATTTTTCCTTTCAAAACATTTTACTTGCAAGCTAGTTAAGAAAGACTAGCTGCCCGTATAGGTACCCCTGGGACATGAGCACCAATTAAGAAAGAAGGACTTATAAATCTATAGATTTTGAAACTAGAAGAAAACTTGGGGATCATCGATCTTATTCTTCATAAGAAGTCAAAAGAAAGGAGAAACTATATTTCAGTACCCAGAGCACAGAAAATAACTTAAAATGGTGGACAATGTGTCCAGTATAGAGTTAAACACTTTTTATGCACTGGTACTATTTCTCTTCATAAAATTTGAGGTGGGTGCTAATTTGAGGTTTCTTTCAGAGGACAAAACTTAAACTGTTAGGGGTTAAATAACAAGCATGGGTTCCATAGCTAGTAAAAGAATCACACTGTACATCTGACTCTGAAGCCTAAGTTTCCTTTTCTACCCATTATTATGGAAGATTTTATGATTTTACAGAAGGTCCTAATAAGTGGTAGTGAATTTGTAAAATTGTATTTTCCTGGTCAGTAGACTCAAGGAATAAAAAAAGGAAAGAAAGGATGAGTGGAAACATAGAGAAGGGAGGGCTGAGGAGGAAATGAGGACTGGAAAAAGAAAAAGAACCTCAATATTAGAATTTTCACCATTTTTAATTTATGTCCTTCGCTTTCAGTGCAATATTATGATTCTGAAAACCAGATTCTACTAGATCATTATTCAATGATTCTTAACTAGTAAGTGCCAAAGATTAAGCAGACAGTATCAGGTCAGTAGAATAAAAGTTACTACGTAATGTAAAAAGCTTCATAATATCTATCTCAAAGCATTAACACTATTACCTCAGTAAGCAGTGGAAAACCACAATTAAATCTTGGCAGAATGTAAACACTCCAAACTTCAAAATTCAAAAACCTGAGTATACCTCATAGATACCCTATATAATTCAGTTTGACATTGTCAGATAATTTTAAATTATTTATTATTGCTATTACATTTATTTATTGTTTTAACTGTACTATATGGTAATTATTTAATAATTAATCCTACACCTGTATTAAGTATTTGCTGTGCACATGATCCTGAGCCAGGTATTACAGTGTCAAATAAGTGTTTTTAGAGAAAGGAACACTAGGCTTCTTTTTTTCCATTGGGGGTTTGTTTTGTATTTTTTAAAGTTTTAAATATTTTAGGCTTATAAGAATTCAAACAATAACCAGTAAAACAGTGACAACTATTTTAGCATTTGCTTCAGCTCAAGCTTTATCTCAAGTCGAATTATTTTTTCAGTACTGGAGATTGAATATTCTCCACAGTATTCTTTCTTATGAAAGGAAAACAAATATTTTGTCTTTTATGTAATTTCTTAGGTGATGTTCTTTATCAGAATTAAATAGACCTCACCTCCAATTGTGGCAGTTAAGTGTGTGCAAGGTTACACCAATTATACTCAGTCCAGATAACTACATAACAAAAATCAGGCCTAAAGGTCTATAAAATGGGATCTCTTCAACTGTGTAAAGAGAATAGTGGGGCAGAAAGCTACTAATTAATCTTCTTTGGTAATATGCAATACTTAAGAAAGAATCCAGGTGAATTATTTTTCCTAGATGAGAAAAAGAGTTCATGAGCTAGAATTTTAAAAAGAGAAAACTTGGAGTTCAAATATAATGTCTTGACTATAGGATAATGAAATATTGCAACAGATTAACTGCATATATATCTTAAAACCTTGTTATTAGTTCAGTCTTTGATGCACCTAAGAACAGAAAAGTAAACCAGACAAACTCAATTCCAGAAAATAATTATTCAAAATGTATTTATCTGCCAATAAATTTCCATCCTGATAGAGTCTCAAGGAAAAATGTTTTTACTTTATATGAATGACGTCTATTGACCATGTTTTTTTTTCCTTATATTACGTGTTATTGTTGACAGGCTGGTCTAGCTATTATACATGGTTGGCTAAGTACAAAAAAATTGACTATGATATTTACCTCCTTCCTTATGATGTAAGTGAAGACTCCTTCCACGTAGATCTGATCTCCATTTACCATATAATTTATCATAGGTTCCTCCCTCGACTCCCTACTGCAAGTTCTAGAATTCAAAAAAAAGAGTCATGTCCTGTTGGGATTTTCCCTTGTTTTTGGATCACACTATACAAAACTGGCAATAGTGTTGTCCAACATTTCCACCAATAATCCAGTCAAGAAAAATATCCAGGCAAGAAAACAGAACACACTCCAGGTATTACACATAGCAGGATTTTTATATAGAAAGTGTATCCTAAACTAACTGGAAGAACTAGAAAAATAGGACAAGAAACTTGAGATACATATGGCCTAAGAACATTTTACTTACAGATTAGGAAGATGCTACTGTCTCAGGTAAACTGCCATAAGTCTATACCTCACTGTTGAGTTACATAAAGGACTGTCCTTTGCTGCCCCTGTTATTGGAATCACACTACTGCCACAGAGCAACTAAGAACCTGGAATTAGAAGCCCGTATCCATCTGCAATCGCTACTACTGCTTGAAACTAATGAAAAGGGAAGATAGCTTGTCCTTTCCCCTCTCCTTCCAATAATAATAATAACAATAATAATAATACCTGATAACATATAGTTGGCAAACTTCTGGCCCTAGAATATAAAAGATGCTATAAAATACATGTAAACGCAGCTTTAACAGTGTGCTAATGTGTAATGCAGTGCCTTTCACCTAGCTTGTATCCTAGGAATATTTAGCAAATAAATGACTGATGGAATAAAGGAATGGTTAGATATTGATAGAATATTCCTTTCTTTACCTCTTAGTTATATACTGTCTCCTTTAAATGGTTTTTGAAGTTGCAAATTAAAATACCTACACAATTAGAAAACTAACATAAACATGAAACAAGACTCACTTAACAAGGTAGTTAGGAAACAGTTTTAGAAAAAAAACAATTTACAAATAGTCAAGAATTTAAATTGTTAACTGGTGCCCAAGTAGTTGCCAGATAAAATACAGTCCATCTAGTTAAATTGGATAATATGTGGGGCATTCTTATATCCAAAGTATTTATTGTTACCTGAAATTAAAATTGAATTGTGTTTCTATGTTTACACTCTCTAAATTTGGCAACCCTATGTCAAAATACAATATTATTTATTCTATTTATCATTTAACATCATCAGATGCATGCAGAACATACATGAGAACATATTACTATCTTACTCTATTAAAATTCCTCATTTAGCTATAAGACCTTACTATTTAGACTCTCCAAAAAGAGAGAAAATAATATGATGACTCACATTTAATGACATTTTAAATTAGCAAGTAATTGCCTATATACTCTCATTCAAAACACTGCAATTGCATTAGATGTGCCTAATTATTGTTATATTTCAAATTTTATAAAAATTAGATTAGCAATATTTAATTATTTTGTCTAAAATCACATGATTAACATACTTACCTGCTTTTTCCCTTATCTCCATGAGTTTCCTGTAGCCCAAAGTCTTAAGTGTGAAGTTAAATTTGATTAATATAATCATGACAAGTCTAAACAAAAAGAAATCCAAGAGGCAAAATTGAATATTAAAGGAAAAAAAAGAAATTCCAATTGCTTTGCTTTAGTAAAGAGCAGGGCTAGAGTGCATTGGTTGATCACATGCATACCTCCAAGATTCTTTTTTTTTTCAGAGTCAACAGACATACAATGCATGTTCAGGAAACAAAGACAAGTAAGACATTGTATATGAAATTAAGTTGCATTGCTCATTGCAATGTTGGTTAGGCAACAATGCGTTTAAGCTCCTTAAGGAGTCCTATGTGCATGATGTCATTCATCATCTCAGTACTCAGGTGGGTGTAGAGTTAGTGACATTATTTGTAATGAAATATATGTTTAAATATAGTACACTGTATATATAATATATATGGTATATAGTATGGATAAATACAGGTACTCTCATTATTCAAGTATTTCAGAAATAGCATTAATATTCACTTTATAGACCATCATTTTAATGATTGGGTTTTCTCTATATACTTGTAATTATTACAATTTAGACAGTATAATTTTGCTCACATATGTCAGTGAAGTCGTATGATGAATCTCCACTGCTTTTAGCATACTGTTATTAGAAATCAGAGTTCTCATGGGGACCTCCAGAGGTCACCTATTCTATTCTGCTGGCCCCAGGCAAAGATGCTTCTAATAATTCAAGTCAAAGGTTCCCTTCCCTGTTCTTAAGAACAACCACATATGGTGTTTTGTTGTACCTCCTCCATAGTAATTTTCATGTAAATATAGATCATTTTGGAGATTCAGGTTTCTTTTTAAAATATGAAAGGTTTTGCCACCACCAAAAATTTAAAGACAAATATTTGTAGGCTTGTTCCACCTTTTCAGGCTTACGCTCAACCAAACCTTATTCTTAAACGAATGATCAGGGACAATGTAAATGAAAAAGTTGCCTTATTGTAGTTCAACAAGGGTTACCCACTCTAGGCTAGCTTTCTTTGGATGGCCCATCTGTGACTAAACAAACTGCTTCCTTCCTTTGATAAACTTCCCCTTGTATAATCATCTTGTGTTCATCCAAATTTTTCAGAATAAATGATTGATTTAAAATTTTATAAGGTACTTGCATGTCAGTCACATCTTCATGTTGAGCTAAATCAGTATTTTTGCTCATTTCCTAGGTAGATTGCATCTGTTCTGTGGGTAAACACAGAGGAGTTGATCCCTCTTCCCAGGCTTTATAATGAGAATATTCTGTCTGATCAGGTGCATGCACCCTGCTGTCATTTGCAGCCTGACCTGTAGGTCAGGGGTGATGTGAGCTAGCTCAGGGATGCATACAAATCACATCCTCTTGTCTGTCTGTTTTGTTGACTGGTTCTCCTCAGGGTCATGGCTATCTTAAGTAGCAGCCTGAAGGAAAAAGTGTGCCCTGTCTGAGCTGTAAAACTTTGACTCTAGACCAATTGTATCTGACATACAGCAGCATGAGGCTTGGTTTAGCCTTTGGATTCAGAACAAATCACTGGCTATCAATGGCTGATAGTGACATGCAGTTTACCGATTCTCTCCTTCTTTCTGACAGCTGCACATAAGGAAGAAATGGCATGTTTTCAAATTGTGGGGTTTGTGTTTCAGAATATATTGTGCATAAAATTTTTTTACATGAAAACAAAACTACCAAATCTTAAATTATAAAAAAAAATAGTCTTTAGTTTCTTTGGTTTCAATAGACAACATTTAAGCTGCAAAAGGACATGCTTACTGTTGAATTCAACACGAATCTGGGAACATATCAATGTTTTCAATGAAATTTTGCTACATTGCTTTAATATGCATAAATTTATAACCTGTGTTGCTTTCACTGAAAAGTGCCTTTAATCACAGAATGCATTTTATACAGAGACAAGTTTAATTCTCTTCCAGTACCACTCCACTCAGTATAGAAATGTTTTAACACCAGTTCAAATTACACTTTATCTCTATCTAGTCTGATATGTATACAATGTTTGCATAATTTGATTTTAAAATGTTTGAGGCCAGGCATAGTGGCACATGCCTGTAATCCCAGCACTCAGGAGGCCAAGGCAGGAGTATCCCTGAGAGTTCAAGGTCAGCTTGAGCTACAAGGTGAGTTCAAGGCCACCCTGAACTGCATAGTGAAACCCTGTCTCAAAAAGACAAAAGAAAAAAAAAGTTTGAGTCTCCCTTCCCCTCTTCTGTAAAGACATCACATCAGTTGCTATGAGGAATATAGAAAAACAAATAAATGGTGAGATCAGGGCCCTCAAAAAGTTTACAAGCTGGCAAGATAGAGAAATAATAAATATTAAACAAGTCAGATGATTAGAAAAATACAAGAATTTATGACAGTTCAAAAGAGACACTATTTCTGCTCAACCTAGAAGAAATGGCAAGATTTCAAAGATGCAAATAGAGGATGAACAAGGAAGGTCATTCTAGGACTGAACAAGGAGTCCTAGGACAAAACTCAGGAGTGCAGCTTAAAACAGAAAATAGGTGAAGTCATGCAGTAGATGGGGTACAGACATAGTTGTTCCAGAACAAAATAATATGACAATAATTGTTATGATGGGTTGTTGACAGTAGAAATTGGAGGTTACAAAACCAAGAAAGGTATTATCGCAGTTAACAGAAGAAAAGAAAATGGGTGCTCAATTAAGGTCAGTGAAGCCATAGTAATGAAGAAAGAATGATGTCCAAGAAACATTTGAGAGATAAAGTAAATGTGGTCCTTGCTGAAAAGGGGAAAATAAGCTTCCTGTGAAGTACATGCTCACACATATGCACAGGGGTTCTTTTGGTAACTTTCAGGATTTCATGTAATCACCAAGCAAAGATCTCTTCTAAATCTTAAAACACTAACTTGTTCACTATTATGGCTTGTGTCTAGATGTCCCTGCAAGGCCTCATGTAGTCATAGGTGGTGCTTTTTCAGAGGTGACCTGAGTGTGTGACACTACAGTTGATTCATGATGCAATGCCAAGATCAAGGGCATTAGGATTAAAGGTGTGAGTGCTACCAGTCCTAAGTAACCTGGATAAAATACAGGGATAGAAAGAGCTGTAGTCATCACTTGTTGCTTTGTTGTGTTATCTTCTCCCCACGATGAACTTTTCTCCTCTGCAATGCCTGTCTGCTGTGCTATCCTGTCTTGGAGCCAGCTGATTATGAACTTAAACCTCTACAAACTCTGAGTTAAATAAATCTTTCCTCCTTTAACTTTGGGCATTGGGCATTTTGTCTCAGGAACAAGAAAACTAAGACATCCACCATGTCTTCCAGACTGAGCTCTATCATGAGACCTAGTCAGTCTCTTTTGTCTTTATCACCTGGACAATATATTTTTGATGAATGATTATTGATTAAATGAATGAATGAATACATAATTTCAATGGTTTTTCTCTGTGTCACTACAAAATTATGACATCGTTGAAAAGGGAGAAAAACACACAAGAAGATAAGACTTTTCAAGGGCAATGAGTTCGGTTATAAACCTCTCCACCTGAGGTCAGAGCCTTACAAATAGTCATTATGAGTTTTCCAAGCAGTTTTCTGGATTTTGAATTATTTACGAAATCAATTATGTCATCATGGTATTTTAATAGCCCATTATTCTGGGATATCTAGTTCAATCTCCACATTAATTAGCAATGTAACTTCTGTATTTTTATTTATAGTGAAATTATATTGTAATATCAATTATATGCAGAGGCTGAGTTGAGATTAAAACTTGCATCCAAGTTTCTACAAACGTATGTTTCAAAACAAAAGTGAAGAAAAAATATTCAGTGTTTAACATTGAATGACCTCCTATGAATACAGACCAAATAGTAAAGTTGCTTCCCTAACCTTTCAAGTCATCTAGGCTTTCAATGTTAAATTTTCAATAAACGGCTCCCAAATTCTTTTGATGTACATGTGCTACATATCAGCATAGATTTTTATAATATAAAGAACACTGATAGGACAAATGCTTAAAATTTGCATTCAGATTAGGTTTATAAAGTATGTTGTTAAATCCAATTTGTATGTTTAGTTTGTCAGCTTTGGCATCAGATTCTATTAAGTGCACTTATAAAGTCATGGGAATAGGCATGCTGTACTTTTCATGATCTAGGATGTGCAATAGCCATGTTCATCCAGGAGCCATCTGTCAGTTTTGGGAGTGTAAACAGAGGAAGAAAGAGGACCCAGATATGTGTTGTGTCAGAATGCCTCCTGTAAAAATAAGTTCAATAGATTACCTTACTTCAGATCTTCCCATTGGGAAACACAAGCAAAAGATATGGGAGAGTTGAGATAATCTCCCAAGGGTGCCATGTTGGGCTGTCTGTTAGCACATAGCTATGATGTCTCCAGGTCCTAGTAACTGTTTCCTTCCATTATCCTTCAGGGTAATGGTGTCTCAAGTATTAGTCATAGGACATGACATTATCCTTTGTATTTTCCCTGTTCTTCTCTCTATAAACTTTCTCCTCTTTAAACACATCTTGAATTTTCTGAGTTCAACTATCCTATCTCATTCCTACTGGAACTCTAACTGATATAGTAGTTGTAAAAGATTGAATTTGCTGGTTTCAAGAGCTTGTACTGTTTATTCATAAGTAAATTTTACTCGTACTGAAAGTATTTTTGCCTTTAATCCATGAATAAAATTATTAACAAAATGAATTCTTTTTTAGTTCATCAGGAAAGAAAAAGAAATTATTAGAAGAATCTCAGAGAAAGTTTTGCCAACTGGGATCCTATAGTTAAGCAAATTAACAAATAAGCTAATTGCTTGGAAAGGAAAAAAAAATATATATATATATATGGCAAAAATGTAATAGAAAACTTTTAACATATGAGCTTCTTAAGTTCAATTCAATACCAGAAAGTGATTTTTCCCTTGGTGGATAGCTCTCAAACATGAAGTGTTCCAAACTTCAGCATGCACTCTTTTTCTGTATTTCATTAGCTCCTAGTCTTATGACATTAAGTATTATGTACGAATATTATCCAAACACTCCCATTGCAACAGCAAGCAGAAACACCAAAATGACACCCAGAATTTGGAGACAGATTTATGTAGGTTGACAGGCACTCCCAAAATATCAGGCCCCAAAGGCTCAAGGTAGGAGGGTCTTTTTTTTTAAATTTTATTTTAGAGAGAATAAAACCAAGCAAAATAAAACAGAATAAAGTCAATCAAAACAAGACCATGTAAGTGGCAGAGCATTTCATAATAAGACAATAGGAAATCAATAATGGTTACCATAATGCCTCTTATTGTCTTCAAAATAGCTGCTCATACCTTCACACATAGTAAAAATCAAACAAAACAGAAACAGAATAGAACCAATAAAGCAAAACAATGAATGCAATACAATACTTCAAAGCAAGATAATAGTAAATCCAAAATGATTACCATAACATATCTTATCTTTGAAATAGCTGCCCATGCTATCAGATACAACAAAATCAAACAAGATAAGACAGAATAAACCCAACCAAACAAAGCATTGAGAATGATACAGGATTTTGAAACAATAGAGAATTAACAATGGCCACCACCTTCAGAAGGAGATCCCCCATAGATGCTACATTGTGTATTTTTGTCCTCTGAATAGATGATCATACTACCAGCTTTAGACCTACAAAGCCAGTGAACACTAAACACTACGAGCATTAAGTTGTATTTTACCTCTTTAGCTATGATCACAGCCTGTGTTTCTCTGGATCAGCCGGTCACTTACCAGGGTTAGTGGGTGGTCTGCTCTTCTTGTCTCCTTGCCCGCACACTATAAGGGGTTGGCATCTGGCTCTCCCCTAGTCAGCACATGCATGGCCCCAACTCACAGGAGGTCTTTGCTTCTTGTTGACTTCTTGCTCTTCTCCCCCACAGTCTGCAAATGGCACAGACTCACAGTAGAGGGCTGGCATAGGGAGGGAGGTTTGTATGAGATTACGAAAGGGAAGTACAGAGGTAGAGTACCTGTCTGTCTTTGACTGGTTCTTACAGTATGCATCATAGTGACCATCTATGTATCACAGTGATCAGCTGTTTCTAGGAGACACAAGCAACCAGAACAGCAACATGGACAATCAAGAAACAGAAGTACACTGGCTGTGGGAAGGTTCTGTTACACCATTTCTACAAGATACACTGTCAGCTACAGAATAACAACACTGAGCACTTCCATCAAGAACAACTACGAAAACAAAAAAAAAATTCAGAAGCAATCTGTGTAAAGTCATCAGAGAGCAGATAAGGCAAGAACTTGGAGGTGCTAAAACTTGCAAGAGATAAGTATTTTCTAAAAGTGATCTGATGCCCTTAAACATTTCTCTTTGGTTAATTCGTCAATTTTAGGCAAATAAGGGGCTTAGAATCCAACCTTTTAACCAATGGACTATTTCTCTGAAACTGGAAAAATGACAGTTTAGTTTGATGAAGACATAGTTACCCCTTCAATAACATTTCCAAATTCCAGTGTTGAATGTGATGATGGACAGAACATTTAAGCAGAAAGGCTTTGCAAAGTATAGCAGATCTATTGACCACCTCATAAGACAAAGATTAAAGGTAAACACTTGCTCAAAAGAAGGACTTGGATGAATCAGAGCTAGAGTAAACCTTAATGAGGCTGTAATCTAGCCCAAGTAGCCACCACTCCATGGGACTAAACAAGAGTGGAGTTAATCCTTTCTGGAGGGCTGGTGATTTAGCTCAGCAGCCTAAGCACCTGCCTGGCAAGTGTTAGGTTGTGAGTTTGATCCCCAGTGTCACAAAAAAAAAAAAAGAAAAAGAAAAAATCCTTTCTGGAGGAACAACATCCTCTATAGCCTTAGTGAAGCTATTGTCAATGCTGTTTAATTCACAGTATCTAACATTCAACTAACAGTTATTAAATCTGTTGAAAAAAACTACATTATTTTAAATGAGAGAAAAATAAAAACGCCAAAGGAATCATACTTACAGAGGTTTTAGGTATTGAAGTTAGGCAAAAAAATGATTTTAAAATGAAAATATCACCTATATTAATTTCTCTTAACTTTGTTCCTTCAATCTAAATTTCTTTCATGGGCCCAAGACTTGTAGATATAGCATCTTCCTTATATTTTCAGGTAGACAGCAACTACACATTTTAAACCTAGTTGTAACATAAAACTTCTGACCCTACCACCCAAAATTCTTTCATAGATGCTCATACTTCAATAAATAGCACTTCCATATTTCAGTTTACCAAGTCAAGAAATTTTGAATTCTTCTTTCTTTCATACCTCTTATCCAACAAATCCACAAATTCTTTGTGCTCTCTTTTGAAATAATGCCTACAATCCTCTAGTGTTTTATTGTCTTCATTGCTATTTCCTTGGTTGGAGCTACGATTTGTCAATTTTATGTCTTGCCTATCTAAGTGCAATAGCCCCTCTGTTAACTTTTATCAACCAGTGTCTGCTACAGACTATGCTCAACACCAAAGTTGGAAAAACCCACTTGCTACAGAAGTCAGATTGTATAACTCTTGGGCTCAAATATCAACAATGATTTCCTAATCAAATTAAGAACAGTTTCTTCATGTTGCACTAATAAATAGAGCCAAACTCCCAGGAAACCCAGCCAACCTACTCATTTCTTTTCACATTATTGGTCAGACACACACTCTTTTTCATATCACTTCACTCAAACACCTCAAGATCCAAGGTTATAGTAGGACTATAATACTATCATTAACAGTTCAGAGGAAAAGAAGAGCAAGATGATGAGCATGCAGTGGCTTATGAGTCACTGCTGCCCACCTGCCAGTGACCTATGGCAGTTGTAAGGAAATCCAAAGCCTACATGCTTATCTGTCTGTAAGCATCTACCTGACCACCGCTCTTCCTCACCTTCTTTCTTATCTTGTTTTACTACTCTTCCCCTTATTCACTGTGCTGCATTCACACTAATCTCTTGGATGTTCCTCAGACACACCCTTGCAAGCTCCTGGCAGAACTGGTTTCATCCTCTCTTCAAAAAGTTATTTCAAAAAAAATAAATAAATAAGGACTGGGGATTTAGCTCAGTGGCATTCCCAAAGTCATGAGTTCGATTCCTGATGCTGGAAAAAAGAAAGTTATTTCCCAGGTATTCTCTCCTGATTCTTCTAAGTCTCTGATTTTCTCCCAAGGCTGCTCTTACCATCTTATTAATTTCAATACTTGTTATCCACCTTTGTCATTCTCTCAATATCTATTTCCTTACTTATTTTTCTGTATAGGACTTACCATTTTTTCCTTTATGGAATGCTACTTTTTTTTCTTGCAATAGAAGTATTGAGCCCTAGACCCTTCGCTGAACTATATCCCCAAAACTTTCTTTTTTATTTTTGAGATAAGACCTCACTAAGTTGCTAAATCACCGAGGTTGGGCTCAAACTTACAATCTTGCTGCCTCAGATGCACAGAGAGCTGGGATTACTGACATGGCTGGCTGGCTCAGATTTCACTGCTTAATTACCTGTCTTCCCTCACTAGGATGTAAACTTCATGAGGGCAGGAATTTTTTCCTGCTAATTTATTTCCAATGATTACAGGAATGCCTAACATATCATGGATGTTAAATAAGTATTTGTTGCATAAATACAATGTCCTGTCTTATTTTTATAAGACTTTAAAATGTACATACCTTTCTGATAGCATCTTCTCATTTAATGTTTAAAACTTGTTACAGAAGGACTGGTATTTGAATATGATCTGCCTTAATAAGATGCTAAATGTGTAACATGGGCAAGTATAGTCTGAAGTTCTCACTGATAATCACCACGTTTAATATAATGAGAAATGGGTGAGAGAGTGACTCAAATCATTTACAGAAATGTAAACAGTTTATTGACTGCAATCTCTAATAAGAATTGATGTGGTGTGTCATCTGTAATTTAATCACCAGCATTATATCTTGATAGTAAATGAGGATTACTAGACTACTCCCTATAAAGTTAGATTAACACACATACAGAATATACACTGAATTTAGGTAGTATTTCAGGTGTGACGCAAGATGATAAATGGAAAGAATTCAAAGTAAAAGTAGCAGTCTTATAGATGATCTTATCACACCTCTAAATTTCAGTGCTTACTGCACTGTATCACCTGTCCAGTCTAATCTTAGCCTGAATGTCTGAATATAGAGGAGCAAATTAAGTCTTGAGTTTTGTATCTGGATTTAAAAATATTTTGTTAACTTGGTGTGTCATTTTCACTGTCTTGAGGAATTTTATCAGAACGCATGAAATAATGACAGTAAAAATAATTCATCTAAACACTACTATCGAGAGAGTCGACACTTTTTTATAATTATAGGTCAGAGTATTTTGTTTTTTTCTAAGTACCTTAAGTTATTTGAGTAATACAGCAACAAATTTTGCATATATATATATATTGTGCAAAGGGTTTCTTTCACTGTCTCCTTGTATGCAACAGAGTAAAAGAATCTTTCTGAATAAATAAACCAGATAATACATAAGCTAGATAAAAATAAGTATCTATTTCTCACAAACACACACATGCATACAAACACACAACACACATGTGAATGCAAAGAAACCCACACCGTTCCAGACATTTGCCATGGTACAACGATCATCTGAAGAGTTAATGATTTGTTTCATGTTTTTTTATTATGCAAAGCTTAGTTTCAGCTCTATAAAACTAGACTGGAATATATTGACATTAAATCACTAGTGTAAAAGGAGGCAGTAGTTTACAGTCTATGTAAGCTGCAGTTTTATACGTAAGTGAATAAACAGGAAATTAAGCAAAATACTCTGTTGAATGAAGTGGAAAATTAAATAATTCTGAGAAGGTACTGCACAGAGAAGGTTTCCTCCTCTGGCTCTTTTTTCATCTAGGATTTTGCCAGTCTAGTGCTATATGAGCCTAAGAACCATGGACAGCATCTTGGGTTTCACATGAATACATGTTTCTATAATAGGAAATAATGGTGGATTCCTAAAAATGTATTATAGCCAGTGTCACTTGGTGTGTGTTCCATCACTAGTAAGCTAAAAGTTAGTTGTTA
>RJWT010003545.1:0-36158 GCA_004365215.1 Cuniculus paca | reverse complement strand
TTCAGCTCCCTGATTCTGCAGTGCCAGGTGAAGAAAGAAAAACGTCTCAGCTGATAAAGAAAGCCAGAGCCAAGAGCCACACAGCAAGCAGAACTTCCAGTAAAAGAGAAAATACAGCCGGGCGTGGTGGCGCACTCCTGTAATCCCAGCAGTCGGGAGGCTGAGGCAGGAGGATCATTGCAAGTTTGAGACCAGCCTGAGCTATAAAGTGAGCCTAAGATGAGCCTAAACTGCATCATGAGACCCTGTCTCAAAAGAAAAAAAAAAAGAGGGAGAAAATACAATTTTTTTTCGCATGGTGTTTGTTACAAACGACTGTGAAATGTTCATCAGTCTCATCTCAGTAGATGCCCCTAAGTGCTTCCTTTTCTTGCTTGTACCAGAGACCTTACTTAGACTCAAACAGAAGGTCTTGACTAGGCCTTGGTGGGGTATCATCCAGACTGGGTCCAAGGGCTGAATTTCTTCTGAGTCTGTAAAGAAATTGGTGTTTGTTTGTTTGTTTGTTTGTTTTCTCTTCCTCTACGTTGCTCGCCAGTCGTTCTGGCAGGATTGAGGCACTTGCAGACGTGTAAAGGGGGAGAGGTGTGCACCACGTGAGGAGCACAAGGGAAATCTGAAAAGCGGGCGCATCTGGGCAGACAATGAGTTGGGTTTTGGACTCTGCGTTCCTCCTCACTTCCTCCCCTGCACCTGCTGCCTGCTTGGCCTGTTCTTACCCGGGAGAGCCGCACGGTCGCAGGTGGCTCGACCTGCACGCTCTTGCTAGTGCCGCCTCTGGGGAAGTCCTTCGTCTGTCCGCAGATTGTTTTTCCTAGAGCCGAGGACCACTGTTTCACCTGGAAACCCAGCCGTAGAGGGGGTAACGTTCCCCGGCGCCATCATCACCCTTTGTTCATTCCCTCTTCCTGCCCTCATCTGTGTGTGCTTTACTCACAAAATCTGTTCACTTAACCGTTGAGTGTGTCACTTCTCGTCATGCAGTACGTCCCTGTGACGACGGCAGAGGTGGTGTGTTCCTCTGTGAGTCCTGAGGGAGGCTCGGGCAGGAGGGTGCACATTCTAATCCTATTTGTGCAAGTTAATGAGACCCTGTCCCAAAATTAAAAGTAAAAAAAAAAAAAAAAAAGCAGGTGCTTATAGCTCAGTGGTAGTATCCTCGCATTAGCACTCTAGTACAAAAAGAAGAGACAGGAAAACGCTGTCATGACATCCCAACCATGAGATTATTTAACCAGAGATATGACGTGGAAATAAAAGTGTGAATTTGGAAACAGAAACGTGCACTTAGAGAAACATCTGCACAGTCGTGATAGCGACATCCACGGCAGAAGACTGAATCTCCACAGAAGGCACAAGGTAAAGAATGGAGTGTGAACCAGGGACAATGTCCTCATTAAAGCAAACGGGAAAGAAATGAATGAAGCCGAACAATAAGGAAAATAGATTTGAAACTATGCCATCTGATTTGCTGGATCCCACATTCGACTAATGTTTTTCAATAATATGAAAACAGGAGACTGGAGGGCTCCGGCTTCTTCACTGAATGACGTATCCTATCATCCAAGTATGTGTGGATCTGTAATTGCTAATTACAAAAGCATCTCTGTGTGCCTTTGCTCCGGTCCTCATAGACCCAGCTGTCGGTGTCCGGTGCTCAAATGCAGAGCGCAGCCAGTGAGGGGCGGGAGCAGTCTCCCTCCCGTGTGGGGGACCCTCAGCCTCCCGGTCGGTTCCTTGCTCCTGCTCTCTGCATCCTAAGGGCCACTGAAGCTTGCAGTGTGCGTTCACCACTCCCCTGGCCGTGCTGGAAGACACTCAGAGAGCAGGGACAGGAGACGGACGCTCAGGAGGAAGAGAGAACCCGGTGGCTCCTTAGGAGTCCCAGGCTGGCGCCGCGGTCCTTCTTTGCTTTTAGCAGCTGCCAGAAGTCCTTCAGGATTTCACCTCGCACCCAGTGGCCGAAGGCTGGGCCAGTCTTGGAGCTCACTGACACCATCTCCTGCTCCTGCTCCTGCTTCTCCTGCCCATCCCATGGAGTTGGGAGCTTTTGGTCTTGAAGCTGCTGATCTCTGGGCTGCCTCACTGTCCCTGTGCGCCTTCTTGGGTTCTTCTACCAACTGGGAAATCAGCTCCCTGCACTAAATTCCCTACGCCTTAAATGCTTTGAATGTTTTCCCTTTTCCTTATTGGTTTTTGACCAATTGGTTTTATATTCTGTGGTTATACTAATTTGCATATTTGATCCATTTTATACATCACTTTTAGAAATTTTTCCCTGTAACACTTGGCCCAGTGCCTAGGACAAAGTGTTTCACAAAGTGTGGGATTGTATTTCTGCAGAGTTTTGCGAACTTTAATATTTCATGGAAAATTAGGATAGAGTCAAGAACCCTAGTCAGGAATGTAGTCATTCGCAGGAAACGCAAACGCAGCCATTAAATACCACCCGATATTAACTTGTCTTAACACGACACTAGTTGAGGGGAAGACCGAAGCATGGCCCGCCTTTTCCTGCCCCTCCTCACCCCCAAACCTTCTGAGGATGAGGAGCAGCCATGCCCCTCTCGAGAGGCAGGAATGCTGCAGTCTCAGCAGCACAGAAGCATAACAATTGTAATGGCCGGTAATTTACACCACAATTTGTAAAATGCAGACATTCTGTGATGGTTACCATGGCTACATGCATAGAGAGAAGTGAGATTGCCGATAAAAATAAGCTATGACTGAAATGTAGAAGTCTAAAGAGTGACTCCAAGAGTAAGGGGGAAATGTTAAAAGAAATAAAATGTTACCACTGAAACCCCATGATAAAAGGCTATTATAACCTGGCAATGATGTGATTAACAGAAATACCATCGGATAAAGGAAAAAGAAATGAGCTGTTTAATGCAAGTGAAAGATAAGTTACAATACACAGAAGTTACCGGAGTCCAACATTCCCAGTGGTCCCAGGTAGTGATGCTGTCAGATTCCTCCAGGGCATCCTGACCCTGTGCTGCAGCTCCACTGGACACAGAGCAATCCCAGAGAGCACCATGAGGGTGACTGCAAACCTGGGAAATCACAGATCAACTCCGCAGGGTGAATTTTCCAAGGCTTACTTCTATCACATTCCATCTTCCTGCCGAGAAGCTAGCTTTAGTGATGGCTGATTCTCCTACAGCATAAGATAAAGGATAAACTCAGCACACAAAATAAAATACACATTAATCTAAATTAATTACATCTCTAAAAGTTCCTTCTGCTTACTTTAAGTAGTTTACTAAAAACTGCTTAACAATACATGGACAGTAAGCATATTAAATGAGAATCTATGAAACAAAATTTAGAACAACAGAAGGGAATAGACAAGATAATGCTTATGCTTTATTACATGACTGATATGAAATTATTTAAAAGTTTGATTCTTCATCACATAACTTTAATTTTTAAGTAAAATTTTGCTTTATTACAGAAATAATTGAGGCTGTGCAGAGAGAACCTGAATATGTTGTAAATGTGTAAAACGGTCTCATTGAAGGAAATAACTTGATGATCTAAGTGACTTTGAAAGTGAGTGGAGTCTGGTGAGATGCAGGACAGACAACTGAGCTACCTGGCAAAGCTGATTTCCATGGACGAGCCAGCAGTTCTGATACCGCTGTCCACATGGCCTCTAACTCACAATGGGATGGCCTACAACTATGGGTTTTGTGGTGCAAAACCAATACACATTCAGTAGAAACTGAATTGAGTTGCCATGGTTCTGGGCGGGGCAGACCCATGTAAGAGGGCTTGCGGTCAGAAAGGCACAAAAGGAGAACGAGCAGAAGGGATTTCAGCTGTTCTTTCTTGGAAGAGCTTTGCTATGACTGCTTTTCTTTGGGGAAGTTTTGATGGTTTTTCTTTGAAAGAACTTTGATAGTTTTTTTCTTCAGGGGAGCTTAAATCCTGGTCTTCATCTTGGACATCAATTCCTGGCTTCCAGTGCAGATGCCTCAGCCTTCTGGCACCAACACTTCGGTGTCCAGCGCTGGCTCTTGGGCCCTTTGGGGCACAGAACCTTGAGTCTCCCATCTCGAATCCTTCGGCCTCCTGATCTGGACTTGCATGGGACATCACCATGAGCTCCAAACTCTCAACAGGATCCTTCAGGCCTCCAGCTTGCAGACAGATGCTTTGCATTCTTCTACCTCTTACTCTAGTAAGTAAGCACTGACTAATACAAGTGCCTAGCAGATTTCTCAGTAAGTGCTAATATTTCACTGTTACCAAATCTCTTGGATATGAAGTCAGAGACTGGTGCCTGCTAGAGGCACTGCTGTGAGTTCACACGCCTGGAATGAGGCCTGATGTATGGCAGGTGTACAGTGGCTATTTGTTGAATTACTATCACCATTTCCTTCATCACATCTCCAAATCAATAGATTCGATTACTCAACGACATAAATAAACTAGGCTAACCAGTTTGGCCATATGCTTTCTGAAAAGTAACAGTCTGCTTCAATGGGCACAGAAACAGCCAACAAGTTGAACCAGGAATTCTCAACATTGCCAAGCTTTCTCTCAGAGCCTCTGCTAATCACCATTAATTAGGGACTGGCTTAAATTTTTGGGGAAGGAATGTCAAATTAAGGAACTTACATTATTCTAGCTTCCCCCTCTGAAACTTACAAAAATATCATATGGTAAAGTTTTATTCATAATTAGCAACAGTGACACATTAGCAATAACTAGTAATAAAGTAGAAAAATGTGATACTACACTAATAAAAGCTAAACTTGATGAATTATTTAGTTCTGAAATTTCCATTTAATATTCTCAGGCCACTGTTGACTACAAGTAGCTGAAACTATGAAAAACTAAACCATGGTATGGTGGGACTACTGTACCATGTTGAATCTTCAGAAAGGATTGTGAAAAATACCTCTATCTATATATCTATCTATCTATGTATCTATCATCTGTCTTCCTTCCTTTATCATCCCATTACTGATCATGAGAGATCATGTAGTGTGTGTATATGTGTCCATGTGTATCTATATCTGCCTTTGTATCTATTTATGACATTTTATGATGAATTGGAGATCAAGTAACCCAGAAAACCAGGAAATCTATTATCTTTCATCATAAAAGACCTTTCTGAAAAAAGTTATTACCAAAACAACATTTCCTTTACAATTTAGCAAACTCCTATTCAGCTATCAAGGTCAAATATAAAAAGCACATATTTCCTCAAAAGCATTCATGCAGTGTTCCACTTATATGCAATACCTATGTCCATCATAATAAGTGTAGGATATAGTGTATTGACATTCTGAGGTTCTAAACACTTTTTGATTAAAAAATACTTGAGACTTGCTTATTAAAAATACAGATTCTCCAGCCCCCATCCCGAAGAGTCTGATTCGTTTCCTCTAATGTTGGTGCTATTAGTCTATTTTAGGAAATTCTCCAGCTAATTGACTATAACCAGGTAAATTGTATAAACTCTGATGCAATTTTTAAAAAGGGGAAGCTTTGGGAGATAGGAAATTATCCAGTTAATTGACTATAACCAGGAAAAATGTGTAAAGATGGATATAGTTTTTAGAAAGCAGAAGTTTTGGGAAGTGTTTGGAGTTATAATCTCACCTTGAATTGCTAGCTACACAACATCCACTCAAGATTCTCAATCAGAAAAATGCAAATAAACCTAACTTCACATATGCGAACCTAGCACAGTGATGACCAGTACTTAGTAGTGTATGATGGATATTCTCATCTTTCTTTTTAATCCCCTCTCCCTATTAAGACATATTTCTCTGCAATTCTTTATAGTTGTGCTTATTGATGACACAGAGGACTCACATTTTTATCTGTGTCTCTAGTGTTTACCAGGGTACCTGATTCAAGATCGGTGCACAGAACTATTTCTGAAATGATTAGGCTCAGGACGACTTCCCAATCACCAGTTTTAGTTCTTCCTCTAGAGCCTAGACTGGCCACTTCAACCAATCTCTCCACTTCTTCCCACTCCGAACAGGATGTAGGTACCAAACTGTATCCCATAGAATGAAAAGGGAAAAGTAGATAAAAAATATTCTTGAAACACAAACAAAAAATTAAATTGGTGGTTAGAAATAGAGGGTAATTGGACTGAAACTTAAAGAATGGAAGGAGTTTGAAAGGTTTCCATGTAATTGCTTCTCTGAGCTATGGGACTGTGTAGATTTCGTTGTCTTGATCTGCCCTATTCTGAGTAACACTGTATGCACAGGTAGACATTTAGACTTTTCCTAGAATAGAACTGATCATTAGTGTGAGTCTAATTTAGTTCGCTCCTGGAGGTAATAAAGGCAGCTCATTTATTCTTTCTACTATAGACATCTTTTTCACCATTTCAGAGTCTTCCCACAATGTTGAAGGTGTGGCCAAATGATGGGCTTCAAATGAGGATATCAGGACAGACAAATCCAACCGACTACTTCGTGTAACATGCAATCCACCCTTAGGGGAATAATGCATATCAGCAAAGTGAAAGCAAACCAGTTCATTCATTATTATTAGCAGCTGATGGACACAGGAGGACTGCTTGAAAACTTGATATTTCATATCTGAAGATGAAAATTAAGTACTTTGCTAATAATGATGTGCTTTACAAATGTATTTTCATCATTGCCTCCCATTATCTCTGGAAGCTGAGGAAGAAGGAGATCATCCCGGCCTCAGGCTTTGAGAAACTAGCAGTGTCCCAACATTACTCTTGTAATGTGCTAATTCCTTTTACCTGCGACTCACTGATCGCTCATTTCCCCTGTACCCCTTTTCTTTGTACTTGGAGGTTACTTGGGAGAATTGTTCCATGCTGGGTCTCTTAATACTTGTATTTAAAAACCCAATCTTACCATTCACCTTTGAGAGTTTGGACAATTTTCAGCTGTTTATTTGTGAAATAAAATACTGTTATCCATCCTATACAATTGATTGGAGAATTCAGTTAAATAATCAATTTAAAGCACTATCATCACCTGGTTATTATCACGAATTGTGTCAGGATGATTCAGAGAACCAGCAAATCAGTGGTTGGGTTTCTGAAGTGTGTCTCCATTTGTCCAAGTTTCCTTGTGTAACAATCCTAAGGATTGCTCAGTATTACCAACCCCTGGAATAAATCCTTTTGTTTGCTTTTCCCAATCAAGCCAAGAGGTACGTAAACTCTATGATACAAGGGGTGATCAAAATATGTAACAAATGTTTACATTTTTAGTAATTTATTACAGTAAAAGTTATACTACCACCACTAGTGCCCCTCAAAATATTCCCCTGTGCTTTCAACACAGTTATTTCATGGCTCTTGGCACTTCCCAAAAAAGTCCTTTTCTTGAGCATCCTTAAAACATTTGATCAGAAGGACGGTGAGTGCTGATTCTGAGTGCCATGTAAGAGAAAGGCAGATTATGAAAACATGACCATCTGTCCACATCTTCCTTATTCACTGCATCTGGCACCATATCACTTCTGGCTGGCTCTTCCCCAAAGTTAAAATAACTGTGAGAGGCAAACATTTGGAATCAGCTCAGGACATCAAGTCAGCCCCTAGAGCACAATTAAAGATGCGCAGGAATGAGGACTTGCAGAATCATTTCAGAAAGTGGCAGGAACAATAAGATCATTGTGTTTGAAGCAAAGGGGATTATTTTGAAGAGGATTCATGGCAATGTGCCATTGTGTCTTTTACCATAAAAGTTAAAAAAAAAATTCACTATAGTTTTTGATCATACTCCTGGAAGTAGGAAGTAGGGAGGGGAAGCATCCTGTCCAGAGCTAGCAGCTGGTAAGCAGCAAGGTGGGATTGAACTCAGAAGTCTGCTTCAGAGGGTTTTCTCAAAATTACTGGAAATACTTGCTGTACCCTGCTTAGGACATGACTAAGAACAGGTAGAACCACTAACAGAAATTGAATGTGTCCCAACTTGGAATTAGAGAAAAGAAAATCAAACTGAGATGAAACAACTTCCACACAGCCTGAAAGAGAAAATCCACATCAAAGCCTGGGTAACCCCTGGTGGACCCCACCTTGCATTCCTGCCCTTCCTCACCACCACAGCCCCAGCTGCAGACCTGGGAACTAACTGCTCATTGTACCTGGCTGAACTTAGGGAACTTTGCTTCATTTGTTTTTGCTTTTCCTAAAAGAAAAAAAGTATATACCAAAAGCAGTATTTGCTAAATACTTTCTGTACATAAACCTTTAGTTTCGCATCAGAATGTTATTGTGACTGAGAATTTTGTATCAAAAATGTTCAGTCTAATTACAATTATAAAAGGAAAACAACTCTCGCCTGAAAAATATTTCTACTTCTTAGCTTTAACTTCTTCAAGAATTATAATCATTTGTATTATGAGTTTACAGATAACAAAGCCAACACAGTAAGGTCAAATGACTTGAGAAAAGAGTTGAATATAAAAATATGATCAGTCCTGACATTTCTGTGAGTGAAAAGGAGATCATAAACATTATTCCCCTTGCCTTGGTTTTAAGTTGTCAAGTGTTTCGAGGAGACATTTGGGGAGATCTGCTTAAACAGTCTTCATCCTGGCATCATAATTTGCCCGCTGGAATAAATAATTAGCAAGATGTCATAGAAAGTCTGGGTCTAAATATATCTTCAAGAAGCAAATGTGTTTTTCATTAGATATCAGTCATATTTCTGCAAGGGGTTCATATCACATTTACATATATTGAAAAATACTTTTTAAAAATTCAAAAGCATGCCATAAAATGCTCAGTAAGATGAATTCTACTACATAATCATCCAAAATGAATTCATCAGCCTCAAATTTTAATAATACCTCAATGCAATTTAAACAAAAATAGTAATATTTGCTTTTAGAATTGGTATATCACTTGTATAATTTATGCAAAGCATTATCTTTTCTTTTGATCTTTTAGCTAATAATAAAATGTAGTTCTTTGATTAATTTATCTGGACTCTCTACCAAAGAATTAAACCAGAAAAATCATTCATACAACTCTTGCACATTAATAACTGTACATAAATTCTGAAGCAATACGTACTTCCGTTACCATGTAAGCAACAGAATATTGAAAGCAGAGTATTTCCCGGTAAGAACTTCAGAGCTAACCAAGGGAATCCACTGGTAGACAGGACGAGCACAAGGTTTCAGAATGATACGGTTAAAGGTTGTATGAAAGCTATTAAACCACTCATCCACTATTTGAATACTCGCTGCTCTCAAAATAGGGGTCCTCTGTAATTCTTCCTCTTCCTTTGGCACCATTGCCAATGAAGCTTTAGACTCTGTTTTAAAAGGTGGACATCTCCATTATTTCCTCTGCTAGCTCCTCAAGACCCTTTGCCTGACTGCCAACTGTTGGAATATTCCCTACAAGGTGATCTTGCTCCTACCTGCAATAATGACCCTTTCCATTTTGAACACGTTACTGATTTGTTCAAAAACACCTCACTGTGAAGAACAATGATCTCATCCTTGAATTCAGCATTCTTCATTCACATTTCCAGCCCACCTTGTCTCACTCTATCTCCCACTACTTATATAATTGCACTTCGGACTTCAAAATCATAGGCTACCCCATACCTCCCAGCATTACGTTCCTATCCTTCTTCAAGCCTCACTTCTCGGCTTCTGGGGGTAATGTGTCTGCCACAGGCTGACTGTTAACATCTGACCTGTCTTTAATGAAACTTGTGATAAGATTTTGGTGTGATAGAGAGACAAAGAAAGGAGAAAAGAGGCCTTTATTGTGGGCTCAGGAGGGCTGCAAAAGAAATGCAAGCACTCTTGGGTGAGAACAAAGAAGTAAAGCTACTTTTATCAGGCCTGACTGGGGGAGGAGTTTGGGAGGTGGGCAAACTGACATACACATAGTTGATTTGAAGGACTGTCTGCCTGAGCGACACAGGAAACAGAAAGATTTACTGGGGGCTGGGGGTGGAGCGCTCTGTGGAGTCTTGGGATTGGAGAGGGCTCGGCACACGCACAACAAGGGAGAGAGAGGTTTATTTCTGGAACTAGAAGGAGAACATAGATGTTACTCTTGGAGACAGAGGTTGCTTTTCGGGGGCCAGTATCAAGTTAGGCGGATGTTATGTTAGATGCTAGAGGTAGCTAAGCCCCCGACTGGCAGAATCTAGCAATCTGTTGTTTGGTTTATCTGGCTATGTACTCCCTCTCTTTTTTCCTATCACAGTACCCCAACAGCACTCTGGAAAGTTACTTCTAGCCCCCAAAAAACAGTCTTGATGGAGCTGCTGGTTTCTTCCTCTGGCCAGAGGAGACAGGTGTGCTGCAAGAGAGGCTGGAAAGAAGCTTTCTTCCTGGAACTGTGCCAGTGCTGCACGTACACATGGCCCATTGCTTCCTGGTTCCCATCCTCCTGAGGGTCCTTTTCAACACCTTTATCATTTCTGTAGATCGCTCCATTTCTTCATAAAGATTGTTTTTTAGAAAATTAACAGAACCATGCCCTCTAGCTTTATGTCAAGGAAATCGAACCATTAAACCATATTAGACCCTTCTCAAAAATTAGCCTCGGTCAAGGTATGTGTGACCCTGAAATAAATCTGATTCTTCAGCTGACCTCAAAGTATGGTAACTGGGCCAGCAAAATCAGTGTCACTAGAGAGCTTAGTAGAAGCATGAATTTTTTGGGTTTTTTTTTTTTTGTTTTTTTTTTTTCTCCTTGGCAGTTCTGGGGCTTAAACCTAGGACCTCACGCCTGCAAGACAAGCACTCTTCCCTAGAGCTGTACCCTCAGCCCACAGGTGGGAGGTTCTTGGGCCCGCCACCTCCAGACTTGCTGAATCAGAAACCCAAGAGCAGGCCTGCGAGTCTGTCCTCCAGGGCGTGGCCGGTGGTGATTTTCTAATACTTGACCCTCTGTTTCGCGTATTTCTACGGTACACTTCGTGCTTTGTTCTGTCCTTTAGGGTTCCTTATTCACAGAGCAACTCCAGTGACCTTTACTGCTGCACCCTGGCATGCAGCAGGAGACCCACAAGTTTTTGTCACATGCAATCAATTATGTCTGTGCCACAGTGGCAAAAGCGTCATAGATTGCCATTCACTTTATTTTCACCTTTTATATTTTTACAATAAAATGCAAAACGTTTCACCTTTTAAAAGTCATTTACCCCTCCAATAATTAGATGATAAAATGATAATATATGTACATTGATTAAAATGAAGTGGTATTTTCAATGTAAATCAAACTCATTTTGAACAGTTTCTCTAATAATTTTCATCAAATACAGAGAAAGATGAGCCATTCAAGAATTTTACCCTAATCACATTAATAAAAGAACAGCCCTCTATGTTTTGCTGAATTCTTTCTCTTCTTTTGAATCTATATATATTATCTACAATATGCAATACGATTTTGCTTGTCTATCATTCATGAATTCTCAAAACTAATAAATAAATAAATCTTTATATTTGTAAACTCTTGCTTTAGTCTGAAGACTAATTTAGGCATCTAAAGTCTGAGAAATGGACATTACTTGTTGCTGGGTGGTTAAAATGCTACGATGCACTCCAAATTTTCTTTTTTGTGTTAAACTCGACCTACCTTTGATCATAAAGTAGTACATGCAGCAAGCAGCTTGTTATTTTTCAAATAAAAAAATTTCATGGTGATTTAAAATCTTTTTAGGTCAAGTGTGTAATTATGATCTTGGTACCAGAAGAACAGATGGCTTAACATTCATTACTGATTTGATAGTGTACCTCATTCTTGTAGACCCTGATGGAATAGTTCTATACAGAGTAAAGTTAATCCAACCGAATTCTTTAACAGCACATATTTGACAATACTTCCACAATTATTCAGGACATCAACACTTCCTGAGAATTCACTCCCAGGAATACCTGCACTCCTAGCAACCACTGAATGTCACAAGAGTGAGCCCAAACCACATAATATAATCCTTTTTACATTTATAAAATTAAATTTAGTGTTTTAGTTATACATTAATTATTGCTTTTGCTAAATCAATTCCTGCATACTGAAATCCCTTTTGCTAACTGAGACACTTTTCTCTACTGTTTTGTAGAGTTAGTAATGATTTGGTCCCAAACTTGACGCCGAAATGTACTTCATTCCAGCACTGTCAAATCAGATACAGTAATACATCTTTATTCCAACCCCATACTCACTGTGAGCTCAGCTCAGCACAGAATTCTACATTGGAAATCATTTTTCCTGACATACTGAAGACCATTGCTTCTCGTATGGTCTATTCTTTGTGAAATTCAGTGATATTTAGGCTTTCGATCCATTCTGATTCCCAATTCTTTGGGAAGTTATAGAATCTTTATCACTTCTATCCTGGTATTTAACAAGCTGAATGTCATAAACCACATGTTGATATGGCTCTTGCCACTCCTCCTGGCGAGCACTGGCTGACTGCCAGATCCCTTAAACTCTACAGTGCTTGGGAAATCCTCCTGAATTATGCACTAATAAGTTCACTGGCTTTCAAGGTTCTCCCATCACAAAACTATCATTTGAAAAATGGGAAGATCTACATTGGTCTTTTAATTTTCTTTTCATTTTAATTTTCCACCTCTGTGTCCTTTTATGTTTATCAAACTGCTATATCCAATCAACATATTCTATCTGTTGAATTTTTATCCAGTTCTCTATTTTTAATTTTAACACTTTCTTTCTTATTCTAAGAACAATGACACCTTTATACTGAATTGCTTTTGTTTTATTAGTGCAATATCAGCTCTTCTGTAAGAATATTCAATGCAACACTTCTATTTTCTTCAGAGTCTGTTTTCCTTCTCATCTTTACTTCTCTCACCCACTTCCTTGTTTTTCAGGTTGTTTGCTCATTAAAAATGAAACAAAGATTTAAGGACCCCTTAATAGATTAAAAAAATATATTGAAAACTAATAACAAAGATATTCATGTGTCCCAGTTTCAAGTTTTCTTTTTTGAAAATTGTGTTTCTGGTGGAAGAATAAATACAAGCTCATTGGGATAGAGCTGCAAGCACAAAAATAAAATAATGCAACTATGGTCACTTGATTTCAACAAGGATTCCAAGGTCTCTCAACTCAGAAAGGGCAGTCCATTCAACACACAGCACTGGACAACTGGATACACACAGGAGAACCAAGTTGGACTCCCATCTCACACCACAGACCACAGTCAGTTCCAAATAGACAAAGTGTAGCAGATAAGAGTAAATCCAAAATGGCTACCATAATATATCTTGTTATCTCTGAAATAGCAACCCATGCCATCAGATATAATAAAATCAAATTAAGCAAAACAGGACAAAACCCAACCCAGCAGAACAATGAAAATGATACAGGACTTCAAAACAAGATGATAGGGAATTAACAATGGCTACCACCTTCAGAAGAAGAGCCCCATAAATGCTACACTGTGTATCATTATCCTCTGAATAGATGATCAGACTATCGGCTTTAGACCTGCAAAGTCAGTGAAACACTAAACACTACAAGCATTAAATTGATTTTTACCTCAATAGCTATCATAGTAGCCTGTGTTTCTCCAGATCAACCAGTCAATGATGACTGGGGAGAGTGTTGGCTTTTCTTGTTTCCCAGCCCACACACTGGAAGGGGCTGGCATCTGGCTGTCCCCCCAGTGACCCACACATGGCGCTGATTCACAGGAAGGGTTTGCTTCTTGGTGACTTCTTGTTCTCTTCCCCCCGTTTGTTATTATTATCCATTATGTTTATTGGTACATTTTAAGTATACATTATGATTCATTCATTGTAGGGAATTTGTGAATATACAAGACGTAACGTGATTCTTCTTTTTACCCATCCTCCTACCCTCCTTCAACCTTGTCCTCCTCCTTATTTACAAAAGCTTTATTTTCAGTTTTTCCTTCTTTTCTCATCATTTTTCTTTTGTTTTTCCTTCCTTATTACCAAGATAGGGGTACAGTGAGTAAATATTTTTTAAAGGCAAAGAATTTGTAAACTGGGAGGTTTGGAAAAGCTAATACAGATGGTACCGATGAGATTCATTTCCATTATGCACACTTTAAACTTTAACAAGAAAACCTCCTAGCTTCCAACTATCCTAAGTGAATTTTAATTTTTTCATTAGTTTATATTCTATTGGCAAAATACTTTGAAGACAATGTAATTCTAAGAAAGCCACAAGTATTGAATGTGATGCTTACTTTTGGCATACCCTGTATAAAACACAAAGTAAAAATATCACAATAGCTTATCTATTTGAGAAAAATCTTTGGATATCATTTTTCATACTGCTTCTATCATGATATTTTATATATGTAGCATCATATTTTGTTTCTTTGATTTTGTACAACATATAGCTAATGGAATATTTCTAGTTATTATTTTATGATGATTATTCTGTAATCAAGATTTGTAATACCTTCTTTTCATATTAACTATATTTCAATTCAAGTTTGTACAATGGAAAAAAGTATTATTGAGGTGAAACTTCTTATATTTACAACACACACAAATGTACTAAATTAAACCTTGTCTTTTGCTTACTAATATAATGATGCTGTTTTCCCACTTTGATATTTTTTCACTATTTTTTCAGAAACGGGGACAACAACGGGTCACCGCCTTTAAAGTATTTCATTAGATTCTAATTGTGATTAAGGAGCGGATTCGCAGTTAGCCTTATGGGCATAGATTAAAGATGCGAAGTAGCCCACGAGGGACCTCATTAGCATGGTGATTACAAGTTAATCAGTAGTACAAAGAACAGAGAAATAATGAAACAGAAAAACAAATTTTTTGATGCATTCATTATTAGATTTTCTTGGCTTTTAAAGGTTTAAAAACGGCCAGGCTAATGTGTGGTGCTTTCATCTTTCTGCGTTATGCCGCTCCTGAGGGAACATTTGTGTGCTTTCAGGGAAACCGCTGAGGGAGCGGGGGGTTCACCGGGTCATTTATTTTATCGCGGTTTTGTTTTTTCCAACTGATGAACATTTAGGAAATGAGTAGCGGGAGCAAGGAACGCTACCAGGCACTGTGATGAAGGCAAAGGCAAACCAGAATAACACCGGGTACCAGGAGTCACATTAGACAAAGTACTTGTTCATGAGAAGAGGGAGGGCAATCGGAAAGGTTGTCAGAGAAGAGCAGGAGGTGCCAGAGTTCAGTGTCAGTCTGGAAGGGAAAGATGCTAAGAGATGAACAGAGTAAAAGGACATTTGAGGGAAAAGAAGTAGAATAAGGAAAAGTATGCAGGTGAAAATTGTTTGTGTTTGAAGAATATTAATGGGGAGCCAAATGCTTTAGAGAGGCAGCTACATTTAAAAAAAAATAAAATAAAATAATAAAATAAAATAAGACAAAACCCTTGAAGAACTGAGTCCAGATGGTGGAAGGCAGGAACACAGTGTCAAGGACTTTGGGTTTTCATCTCTAGATGGTGGGTGGGCCACTGGAGGGTGTTGTTTTTAGATAAACAAGTTTTATTGTGCTTCCTTTCTTTAAAAAAGAAGCATATGTTCATTTTCAAACATTTGGAAAGTAGGAGGAAATAAAGTTGACTCCTCTCTGTGTCTCCTAGGGTGACTCAAGTGTCTGTGTTATAGAAAGAAAGATAAGCAGAAATTGAAATGGATCACGTCGGGTGTGGGGGCAGCCCCAAAACCAATGTGAAGAATGTTCGTATGACTCAACTTTCTTTTCCTTTTTCATTCACTGTGAAAAGCGGGTCTATGTCCTAACATTTCCACACTACTTTTTAGAGACTCTCCAACGAACTTTCACATCCACTGTTTTGCCCTGTTCCTGTAAACTCTGTAGCAGCAGTATTGTTAGCATCAAATTTTGGTCAAAAATTAAATGATTTGCCCAAGATCAAACAACCAGCTTAGAGACTTAGAAGCCTGGTTTCTGCAGTCCTGTTTCCATCTTCGAACCACTGAATTTGTTCAAAGCACCAGAATACAGGCATGGGCTAGCAGTGCCCTGCGGAGCTTTCCTTCAAACGTTCAGCCCAAAACATCCGTTAGTACCAGATGCAGATGTGTCCTTAGGATAAAAGGTAAATTAGACAGGGTTTGGACCTCCAGGTCCTCAGTCCTTCATGGAATACTCACTGTCAAAAGTAGAGTGATCACTCAGCAGCAACCTCCTCTGCCATGCGTGTTTTACAAACAACTTCCTTTCTTCTGAAGACATGTTAATCAGCAAAGAGCATTCCTTCTATCAGAAGAATAGCTCCTCCAATCAGTGAGCCTGGACAGGGTATGGCCAAGGTCCATGAAGACTTGTCTAGAAGCCAGCCAGTCGGCATCCAGAGTGCTCTGCACTGGTTGACTAAACTAACCAGTGACAGGGCTGGCAAGGCTGGCTCAAGGATGCAGTATGGGTAAGCATGATGGATCAGAAGGCATGTCCTCCAGTTAACTCTCTTAGCAATGCAGTGACATCCTTATTTCCTAGTGTCTGATCGTGTCTCTCTTGGTTAGGTCTCCATGCTGGATAAGAACCATTACTGAATGGCCATCTGAACATGGTATGCCTATCATCTCTTTGCCTATAGCCATAGAGAATAGACTATACTGTCAATACCATTCTCCCGAGGAAAAATAATTGAGGCTTCAATGTGACAGAATTTACCCACTGTCACACAGCTAGTTAGTGACAGAGCACGGTAATGAGCTAATTCCATGCATGTGACCATCACGCAGGGTGAATGGCAGCAAATTCCCTGCAGGGATTCAGACCATGTTATAATGCATTCAGTTTCCCAAAGGCAGAGAAGAACTTGTCTTCAAGTAGAGAAAACTCTCAAAGAAAAGGCAGAAAACCTTTGGAGAACAATAGCACAGTATTCTTTAGTATGACCTACCAAAGCAAATTTTTGAAACATGAGAAAAGACCTCTCACCTTATTTTTGAATCAGGTGCCATAAATCCTCCAGTCCTGTTTTATTTAAAAAGACTTTCAGCTCCAATTCCACTTTCTCCTAGGAAGCACTAAATATAAATTCTATTTAGGGAAATAAAGGAAACTAGTTTCCCCTAGCCTGTCGCCAATACCTAAAAACACCACCACAACCCCCAAAGGACCTGGCTTATCAATCAAAGCAACCCAGGACTCTGCCAAATAAAATTCAAAGGAGTCTAATTATACTTGGAAATTCTCTCTGTGAGAATCAAGTAAGTACAACTGCATCGTGAAGAGAGGTGTGCTCTGAATTCACTTTAGGTTACGGAGGAGATATTTTATACATTAATCATGATATAGTAAGAAGAAACACATGAAAGATGGGCTAGTGGTCAGACTATGCATCTGAGCTTCAGGGTTAAGGTGTCCCCAAGGCCACCTGCAGGTTCAGTGATTTACCAGAAGGGCCCACGGGACTCAGCATCCAGTACTATGCAGGGTTTGATTTATTATAGTAAAAGGACATGACGCAATCTCACTGAGGTAGAAAGCCACGTGGGTGAACCCAGGGGAAGCCAAGCATAAGCTTCCAGGAGTCCTCGCCCAGTACACCGGCTGCCCTTAATTCCCCCAGAAATAAAAGGATGCACATGGAATATTGTAAGCTATTGGGGGAGTCCGTTAGGTTCTGCCCCAAGGCACGCTGGGGGCTGGTCTAGGAGGCATCCTCTGCTTAGCACACTACAACCTTCTAGACTCTCAGAAAATAAGCACGCATCCAGCACGAGCTATTTGTCTAGGTTTCAGCAAAACAGTTTGAGTGGACTGGGCCCTCCTCTTACCAGGCAAGGGGAAATCTAAGTTCCAAGGTGCCAGACTGGAGCCAACCCTGTAAGTGGTTCTAAGGACAAGTAGTCTCAAACCTACTATGTTAAATTTTTTTCTGCACAGCTTACAGTAACCAAAAGATTAAGTAGTTCAGGCTGGTCTTGTGCTCACTATGTAGCCTAAGCTGGCCTCAAATTCCTGTGATCCTCCTGTCTCAGCCTCCCACATGCTGGAATTACAGGCATGTACCACCACACCCAGCCGAAATCTTTAATTTTTAATGAAAATCATCTATTAAGTTTTACTTTCCTTTGGATTCTACATAGACAAGATCTTGTGACTCAAGGAGTTTCTTTTGTTATTTCCTTTAACATTAAAAGTTTCAAAATTGTCCTTATAAAAATGGATAGACTAATGCTCAAAATTGGGATGATATCAAAAACCTATTTTTTACTTTTGTCCCAAAATATTTTTTCTTCAGTGAAGCTGTTTTGAATACCCCATTTCATTTCCAGTCTTAAGAATTCAACTAAATTGAAAAGGAGGAAAAGAATCATCAGCTTTTCTATTATGCCAAGAACAGTATTGCAATTTCACAATGCGACTATTTCAGAGTTTTTGTATGCACGCATACACGCATTTTCTCTTTATAAACAGAACTCTCGCTCTCCTGATTTTACAATGTGCTTTCCCTTGTTACACAGAATTTCCTGTGTGACTATATAATCTTTTATACGAGTAGACCATCGTCTGTTCAGCCAATCATCGATTTCTGCACGTCAGATACTGTCCAGGTAAAAGAGGCCGGAATAACCCTATTTTCAAGGAGTTGATGTTTTCTTAGGAAGGTGGGGGAGGGGGAAGCAAATAAAGGAGATAATCCCAAGAAGCCAGAGTGTGGATGAATACACGAGCTTTAGGGGACCCAGGATGAGCTCAGGGAGAATTCCCGAGAAAGGTAACAGTCACTACACAACGCTGAGACGAGGAGAGAAGCCGCTGCAAGGTCGTTATCATCTTATCTACACACAAGGAAAAGCCCTGGAAGATTTCTAGACTAGAGAATGACAATTCAAACTCTCGGAGATCACTTGGGGCTCAGGGCCATCAGTGGTAGCAGGGAGCAGAAGGCTCAGAAGTTCTTACATGAACCCAGGGAGAAGCAACGGGCCTGGTCCGGAAGAAGAGGACAGGAGGACCAGAAGCTCCCAGCTAGGCAAAGTGTGGGTAGAAGCCCTGTTCTTGTCTCCACACCCAGTGTGAAATGCTAGGGCCAAATGTGTCCGTGGTCCAACCTGTCGATTTTTAGCTTGCCACTACTTGGAAAGCATTTGACGCACTTAAAATCATAGTTCTTTTATAACACAATAAAAAATTCTTTCCCTTCTTGGCATGCTATCAGATAGTTTTGTTCCTACTGCTTTTAAAACAGCTATTTCATTTTATGAATTTAACTGAATCAACCTTTTCTTTTACTTTTATTCTTTGGTGATAGGTTTATAAAGTGTTAGTCACATATTATTTTCTATTAAACGTATGGTCTCATTCTTACATGATTGTAATGTACCTGAAGTCTATTTGAGGGTAAAATGTGAATAATGAATGTCACTTTCATTTCCCCCTGTTATTGTCATTAGTTAGATAATTCCTCCTATTATTGCCATTAATTAGATAATTCATCCCATTATTGCCATTAATTAGATAATTCATCCTTTAATAATTTTGATGCTGCTTTTATACTATAATTAATTTTATTTTATTTGGTCCTATTTCTGGATTTTTCATTTTGCTTCACTTATCTGCCTGAATATGGTCCAATAGCAAATTATTTTCTCAACTATTGGACTTTTTTTATATACTTCAGTACCTAACAAGGAAGGAATACCTACACTTCTCCTGTTTTTCAAAATTGTCTAGTTTACTCTCTCATATTCCCTCTTCTAAATGAACTGAGAATCATGTTGTCACATTTAAGGAAAAATGTTTTATTATATGGCAGATTACCAGCATGTCAGTCTTAGATATGATTGGAGTTAATGTAAGTTTTTGGAATACAATATGTTGAATCAGAGAAATGGCTTAAGTGTTGCATAATGAAGAAAAGAATCATTATTTTCTGCTTTATGCCCTTAAGGTAAGTTCAATTTCTTGCCTTTTTTAAAACAAAACTTCAGAGAGCTGTCATGTTGGGTAATAGAAATGATATTGCAACACTTCTTTAATTATAAACACATACATTTTACAATACCGAATGATTCATGGTATAGCACTTGTACATAATTAGCTCATTCTTTCAGACTCTCAAATCACATTTCTATTTTCTTCGAAGAGAAAAAATAATCTGGAGTTGTTTGCTTTACCCTACATTTTAATTCTGATTCAGAACTCAATCTTTAAACATTTCTTCATTTCCAGGCTTGGCTTTTGAATTTTCTAAACAAGATACATTCTTAAAATGCAATTATGTGACACTGAAGTTCACCTTCTAATCTTCTTTTGCTTATCCATCGCACTCTTTTCTTCTCAAGAAAACTTTAAATGTCATGTTGCTTGCCATATGTCACTGAGATTACCTCGAAAGGGAAAAGCAAGAGTAGCTTCTAAAAGTTTTGCTTTGATTCATTGCAGGAAACTGCATCATTATCTTTATAGAACCATAGCATTGTAGCTGAGAAAAAGGGTTTCACCAGCCGGAAGTCGACTGAACTACGGAGTCTAGATGGTAACACATTTGTAAGTAAACAGATGCACCTCAAGATCATATTGTTAAGTGAAAAAAATAAGGCATACAAGGCTGACTCTCACATGGCTTTGCTTATATAAGAAACCCAAAATATAGATAAAGAACACAATAAAGGATAGAGGACAGTAATTAGGGAGATCTTTTTCAAATGGGAAGGAGAACAAGAGATGGAAGAGGGTGAAAAAAGAAAAGGATTTTAAAAAAAGAGAAATGAAGTAAAACATGGAACTAGAGCTTTTCCCAGTGGGAGGCAGGTGAAAAGAGAGAGGGGGGATGGGGAAGGATGGGGAGAGGATGGAAGGAGTTAAAATGCGCTTTGTACAAACTTCCCACGATGAAGGTAATCATTACGTATTGCAAATATGCACTAATAAAAATACATGAAAAAGGAATGGATGGAAACCGAGGTTCAGCTCAGGCTGCATAATGATCACGGAGTTAAAAGGCACAAGTTAGTACTTACAATTAGTCAGCTGTTATCATCTTCCAGAACTTGCCCATCTCTTGTGGTGTTTGGATCCCAACCTGACACATCCACATGGCGACACTTACTGACCCAGGAGAGCAAGGCACAAGAAACCTCCATCAGACTCTGGATTCCACCCTTATAACTCATTTAAAAACTCAACACCCCCTTTTTGGAATGAGCATCAGCATTGGGTTTATGCAGCTTCTAGTGTTTTCTGTCATCCCTCGAGTTCCTTCTTTGTCTCTGGTGGGTGTCTCCACTAAGTACAGTCAGACAGAACCGTTCACCCTGACTCCTCAGAACTCGTTACTGGTCTTAAGTTATCTGTGTAATGGTCATCATGAGAATTATATAATAGTAATAAACGTGAGGCATCTGCTGTCACATAAAGTACATCGAAGATAGTCAAATAATGACAGCTTTTAGTAGATAATAAACCACACAGCAACCAGGGTAAAGTAGGAGCAAACCAATGCAAGTGACTGCTTTGTCTACCAACTGCTAAAGAATAGTTTGGCTAAGTTTTATTTTTATTCAATTGGCTAAATATTTAGTGTCAAAAATCAATGTGAGGGTGTCACAGCTGGTGGTTGCTGTTATGCTTGTTATGTTTTGATGTAGAAACCTTTTTTTACATCTTCGGAAAGAAAAGAAGGAGCCAGTAGAGAAAACAGTTGAAGATGCATAATGTGGCCATATGTTTGCATTCGTTGGTGACAGTTCCGGTTAATACCCAGAATCCCAGCATTGTTATTAACAGCGGCTAGTTTCACTCTCTATTGCCACACTGTCCAAAAGAATTTCCTGTGATGATGGAAACGTTCCCTATCCAGGTTCTCCATTATGGTAGCTACTAACCAAAGTAGCTATTGAACCCTCAATGTGTGATGCATACCAGTTACTCAACTAATTTCATTTAATCTAAATTTAATCAACCTCATGTGGCTCATAGCTAATAGGTTGAAGAGTGAAACTCAAAACTGTAATGGTTTGAATGATGTCTTAAACAGCCATAATAACGGAACAGTATATTCAACAGACTGCCGTCCTAAAAGGCAGCAGGGGTTCAATAAGGCAGGTGGGAAGATTGGTCTCAGAAAAGCAAGGTGACCCTACCCATCCCATCCCCAATGGCAAGGACCAGGGGCCACACATGGAAACTTTGCAGGTGGATGAGTGAACAGTCGAGAATACCGGTGATGAACCTGTGGCACGCGTGCTGCAGTGGGATGTGTGTATCACTGAAAACTCTAAAAGGTTCGCTGTCACTGGCCTGGAAAGTCAAATAATCTTAACAAGTCCAATAAAATAAGATTTTCTGAAAGCAAAGGAGATACAGTTTAGAGCCACAATTATAGTATATCCTAAGAGAGAGCTAAGACTTCAAGGGGAGTAAAACCTTCCAGCGGTGCTAACAAGAGCTCCTGTTCTTGCCTTGTTCTATCATCTCTTTCCCAGCATAGTTCTAATCGTCCCTCACCTCACAAGCCACTCCTTTGTTCCTGACTAATTAGCATGCAACTGGTCGGGGAAGGAAGTGACCTTTGCTTGACTAATTCTACTCCTTCAATTCAACGAGAGCCTCTAAAGCGCCGTGCAATTAATAAGAATGGAGAGAGAAATAAAGGTCTCATTTTATAGTCTAAGAAAGGAGCATTTTCACAAAGAGGAAACTAGTTATAATTCTGATGGTAGTTAGCATGCATTCTGGAGCTTGGCATCTAATTGAGCCATTTTCTGTGTTTCACAAGAATGAAGGAACAAGTAATTGTTTAAATTTTTTTGCATTGTGTTTGAACATATTTATTCATCAAATCATAATTAGCAGTGACACACACAGACCTGATTCATTACCATGGCACTGACTGGCACTCTACCTGTGAGTCGCTTGTATTTGTTCTTATTTCAGGGCAAATACAATCACTTCATTTCAGAGATGAAGTTATTTTTAAATGCTTCAAAAAGAAAAGTTGTTCTCTTTTGGCTAAAATTTATTTTTCTTCAGCTAAATATTCATAGAAAGTTAAGCTAGTATATTTCTGCTTTTATGGGGGTGCCGATGAGAATCCATGACATAATATTTAATGCTGCTCTAGGAAATATTATTTAGCTGCCAAAAGGAAAATATTTTTTGCTGTTTTGTTTTTCACTTTTGTGAGACTCCAGACAGGCTAACAAAACTAACATTGCTTTTCAGTGTCTCTTGTTTAAAAAAATACTGGCCCTGAAAACCACACAGCTGGTCTTTTCAATTTTCTTACCTACTGAATTGGATTAACGGCATGATCCGAGTCAATTGATTGTGCAGAAATCGATGCGCGTGCAGGCCAGATCTTCTCTCCTGCCTGGTCTCTTGCCTAAGCCTTTGAGCATGTGATGTTCACTCAGCACACCACCAACTTTTAAAACAAATTACTTTCTAAATGCTCAAGTTATAGACTCTGATGGGCGATATTAGTCTCAGTACTATGCAGCAAATGAATAACAAATATAATTTGGTCCCTTGAATTAAAAATAGTTTTTATTAAGTTTTGCTTAATTGTACTTACAGAAAATCTGGATAATAGAGGTGAAAGGGGGGAAAATCAGCATATTTTGGTCACTCCCTACTAAAGTTATGCGTTGTATATCTTTAGAATCTTTCTCTCTGCATGTGCATGTGTGTGTATGTGTGTGTGGATTATGCAGAGCAGTGCAAGCCCACAAAGTTTTCCATGTCCCAATCTCCAGAACCTGGGAATAGAACATATAACAAAGGAGAAGTATAGATGGAATAAACATTGCTAATCAGCTGACCTTAAAAAAGTAGATTGTCCTAGAGAATCTGGAGGAGGTGTCAGTGACAGCAAGAGTCCTTAAAAGTAAAGGACAGGCAGGGACAGTGGGAAGAAGCAAGAAGGACTCTACTTGGTGTCCCTCTCTGTGAAGGTGGAGGAAGGCACCACAGGTCAACCCATGTGGGTGAAAAATAAATTCTTCCCAGGCATTTCCTCAAGGGAACACACTTAGATTTTACTCAAGGCAGGTGCTGCTGGACCTCTAACTTCCATCTATAAAATAATGAGTTTGTATTGATTCAAGCCCCTACACACAATCATCATCTGTATGCTATTTAACATGCTCACTGTTTCTAAAATATTATGAAAATTTTCAAAATTATATAAAATTCAAGAAATGGTACCATCAAATTAAAGTCACTGCTTTAACGGTAAGGTCTTGCATGCAATACTTAGATCCAATTGTACATGTTGACACACAGCACCGTTATTTTTAGGTAGAAACCCAGGGCAGTAAGGACCCCTTGTTTCCTGTCCGAATGGAAGGACTATTTGAAGGACTTCAATGTAAAATGCAAAGAGTGAAAAGCACCCAAAGAACACAACTTCCTTCTCTCTACAGTCCATCCATTATCTTTACCACTGGAGAGAAGTCATTGATCTGGTGGAGTTGGGAAGAATGTCATCTGCCTCCTTACCAGAGGTAGAATCTCTAAATCAAGAGTTTGTCAGACAATCTGGTGGTTCTTTGCTCTTCCAAATTTCTCTCTGCCATGCAGTAAACACACTGGGGCAAATGCTGCTGAATGTGGTTGGGAAACATGACATTTCAGGGCTCCCATGCTACAGTTTGCTCAGACAGATCAGCTTCTACAGGAGGGGATGCTGGCAGCAGAACCCACTGTATTCCCTTTCCAGAGTATGCTGTGGAATGTTAAAGTTTATTAGCTCTAAGAAGAATGAGAAACCAATTCACCCTTCCCGGGACCCAGTGCAAGCCGTGCGGGTCCAGGAGGAGCACAAGCCAAACTCACCCTTCTCATGAGTCAGTGGAAGCCATGCTGGGCCTGGGAGGAGTAACAAGGAGAACAAGAAGCCAGTTCATCCTTCCCGTGGGCTGGCTGGTGCATGAGCTGGGAAGGAAAACAACCCTTCCACACCCTCACACCCACACCCACACCCACCCACGCCCCCACCCCTGCATAAATAACTGGCTGATTCTGAGGACAGGCTGAGTTGACAGCATCTGAGGTACAAAAACAACTTAATGCTTCTGTTGTTTGGTTGACTTTGCAAGCTTAAGGCTGGTGGTCTGGGCATGTATTGAGAGGATAACGGTGTGCAGTGTAGAAAATACGGGGGATTTCCTTTTGTTTTGTTTTTGAAATCCAATATCGTTCTCACTATTTTGTCTTGTTCTGTTTTATTGTTTTGTTTTATTCAGTGATCTGTTTTGATTGATTTTGTGCTGCTTTGTTTTGTTTGATTTCGTTATGTCTGATGGTATGGGTGACAATTTTGAAGATAACAAGAGGCATTATGGTAGCCATTGTTGATTTCCTATTGTCCTGGTTTGAAGTCTTGTATCCCTTTCACTGTTTTGTTTTGATTGACTTTATTCTGTTTTATTTTGTTTGGTTTTATTCTCTTTAAAATACACTTTCATTCCTTTGTTTTGATTGGTTTTATTCTGTTTAGTTTTGTTTGATTTTATTATGTCTGATGCTGTGGGCAGCTATTTTGAAGAAAACAAGAGGCATTATGCCATTGTTGATTTCCTATTATTTTGTTTTGAAGTCCTGTATCACTATCATAGCTCTGTTCTGATTGCCTTCATTCTGTTTTGTTTTGTTTGATTTTATTCTCTTTAAAATGAAAATTTTAAAAATTATTAGCTCTCTAAGGATCTAAAACAGTTTAGGATGAAACTCTTGCTCTTCCTCTTCCTCCTCCCTCTTGTTATTCAATGACTCTTGAACACAGCAGCAAAATAATTTTTAGAACTTTTAAAACTAGTCATCCCACCTGGAGGTCATTGGCCTAGATAAACTCTAGTTACCTTTTCAAAACACCCCAAAGAGGTTCTAAGGAAGGTTGACCATTACACCATTATCATTTGGCAAGCTGTCAAAAACCTAGAGGGAGGAGTCATAGGATTACCTATGCTTAATAAGTCATGGTGATTTGAAAACTCTTGCAATGCACAATTAGTCTTTCACTGTTATAGAACTGGGTAGTTCTCATTTCCAACATCTATGGGTTTCCTAGCATAGAATTGTTATAGCACAGTACTGAAAATTTAGTCCTTATAGCAAGACCGTCTGTTTAAAATAGGCATTCAGTCTCCTTAGTATCTGTGGAGGAAGTAGAAGGCAATGACTCACTCCTCTCCACTCCTGGAATTGACTCACTGTCTGCTATGGTTTGGTTGTTAAATGTCCCTCAGAAGTCTATGTGCTGAAAACTTAGTCTCCAGGGTGGTACCATTGGGAGTTGGTAGGATGTTAAGTGGTAAAACCTCATGAGAGGTGTTTTTGGGTCATTGTGACATGCCTTTCATGGAGGTCGTGGGTCTCTCTCTCTCTCTTTCTCTCGATGGTCACCAGATGAATGGTTTACCCTCCCACACTTCTCTCCCACCACAACATGTTTCCTAGCCAAGGGTCCCATCACTTATGTAGTGGAACTTTCAAAAACGAGAATGAAAATCAACATTATCTCTTTATAAATTAATGATCTCAAGTGTGTTGTTATAGTGATGGAAAGCTGATCATCACTATACAGTGATGAAATGAAATCCTTTATCTCCTTATCTCTGAAGCATTTCTTCCTACTTTCCTCCACAATCTCAAAAAGATGAAGTTGAATGAGCAGGGTAAGGGAAAGAAGAGGGATGTAAGGAGAAAACCTGAAGTCAAAAAAATACCAATGAATGGTAGAGAAAAAAGACAAGGGAAGAAGTGGGAGAAACTGTAGGTCCTATGCTATAATCTAAGTTTACCTCATGCTTCAAGTATGTTAAAATGTCAAAAGCAATAATAGTATCCTCACTATGTCCCTCTAAATAAGAATAAGGTGTTATAGGGTGGGCTAAAGAGGATAAAACCCCATGGGAGCAAAACTCAATTTTGCATTTTTTGTCTGGTCCATTAACTAACATCTATTAGTCGGCATGGTCTATGTTAAAAAGCCAGTGTTTCACAAAAATGAGTTATTTTCACCTACATATCCATATGAGTTTCTCATTCCCTCTGCAGTGTGTGTTTGTATGTATATGTGAATGTGTGTGTGCTTGTGTGTGTAGAGAAAGAGAAACAGAGAGAGAGAGAGAGAGAGAGAGAGAGAGAGAGAGAGAGAGAGAGAGAGAGAGAGACCACAACACTCCAGGTCTGTCTTTGACAGACTTTACAGTCTATTTTTAAACGTATTATTCTCCACTGAAGATGCCAGTAATCAAAGGCTCTGTACACTCTGCAAGTTTTATCAATGGCTGGTCTGCTCTTACCTTACCACAAAGAATCCCAGAAACACAGTTACCAAGGTCACATCACTGTTCATGATCACCATCTCATAACTAAGATTTTGATGTTTTACAAATTTCTTTCTTCGAAGTATACTATGATAAAGAATAAAACAAGCTAAAAAAAAAGTAATGCAAGAAATTTGCTTTGAAGCATTTATTAAAAAAAGGTCCTAATTTTAGCAGTTCTGAGGACGGAAACAGCTAAGGAATATAGTATGGCTGTTTGATGGAGTGAATACATGGCTAGCTGCAGCCCTGTGATCTGAGAAGCCCAGAAATCTCCACCCAGCCCACCCTGTCCAGCCCCTGAATCCAGACAAGGCTGGAGACATTGCCCACATCCATACCCGGCAGAAGCAGCCATTCAAGTACACTCAACCGGTGATTTATGTCTTTATAACCAAGCAGCCCTTTGTTTATAATAACCATTCTGTCTTCATTGTGCAGCTAGAGATATGTTTGTATATTGTAAGTGTTCTTAAAATTCATAAAAATTACATTTCCCACACTGTGTCTGACTTAGTCAACATGTTCTTGTATACAATACACATAAAGCTCAATTGCTTAAAATTTAGGGCCAGAAAAGCAACATTATTGGCACTGTAAAATTTGCTTGATTATTGCTATGCTGAGTATGTTAATGCATACTTGCACTGTTTAAACATGTTATTAACAATGCTCATAAAATTCTTTCAGAAGTTTTTGAGTATTGTAAAGATAGATAAATTATTAAGACTATTTTGAAGTAAATGTACAGAGACATGTAAATACATGAGAATATTTGTGGATAATATATATTATGTAAGCCCTTAAGTATAGAGATAAATACACATTTATGAATGCATTGCATCTAAACAAGACAAGGAATGCATTGAAAATAACTTTATGAGAATCTGATGATTAAAATTATAATCACACATTCCTATTAGTAAGATTCAAAAGAGATTTATTCTGCTGTAGCTAATATGCTACTTGAGACTTTATATCTCAAAAGCTTAATGGCTAAACCTTTAGAGATTTAATATGCCACCGTGTCTTGAGAAATGAGCGGGACACGCTTGATTAGTTGAAGAGTGAAGTGTGCATTTCTGTGAGCCTATTTAGCAGGCTATGGCTTCTGTGTGTGAAATGTCAGGATCCTTCAGTTTGACGTGGAGTCAGTGTCTTGGGATCAATTAATTTAAAATTTATTAAGAAAAGAAGAAATCTGTCATTAGGGGTATTTCGAGACACACAAAAAGTATTAAATAAGGATGACAGAATGTTCAACTCAATATGCACCTTTCCAGAGACTGTCAAGTGGCTCTGAAATATTTGATGTTTCATGGTTCCTGCAGGTATCTTTGCCGAGCACTGGATAGCACGTCTTTTACCACATTGCAACAATCCACTAGCTATGTTCTCATTGCCTTGAAGTTTAACGTACTTCTATTTTAAGGCATTTACTGAATCATATTAAGAACCAGGGCTCTTGGGTTATAGAAGCACTATCATTTTTCTTTATTCCATTAAAGAGGTCTCTCATCTTCTTCCTGTATATTTTCTCCAGCCAGAAAAGAAAATATTGCTGTCACTTTCGGTGGGGTTTGCCTTTCATCTTGCGGTGGCGTTCGGGTCTCTAAGTGGTATCCAATTTATTTGTATTCCAGTGCCACTTCGGGGAAGCATGCCTCTCTGTCAGCTGAGCGCCAGCATCAGGTGCTCATCTCCCGGAAGCCACACCACGAACAAATTGACAACACCAACCAGGCCGTGCCTCGCAGCAGGCCACTCCCGCAGAGCTGCTGGAGAGGTTCTCAGGATTGCTTAGCAGCTCTATCTATAATATTTCCGAGGGCAACTTTGGATCACCTGCTTTCGCTTTCTTTAGCTGTGGTATTTTATTTCTAACTTGCTTTCATCCTAGCGAAGATGCATTTAGTAGAGTTTTATTCCCACAAAACAGTTTTTTCCTTAATATTTTTACATTTTTTCTATGTCTGAGTTTCATATGACAAGAAAAAAAAACTATAATTTATCCAGTGTGTCTACAGAATTATTGCATTGAAATTTCATGAAGAGGCAATCTGAAATCTGAGCGTAACCCAAATGACAACGCACACATCCTAGCCTGGTATAAAATCACATAGCAATATCTTCCTAGTCCCCTTTCCCCAACATCAATATTCCTCATTCACTTGTAAAAGATCCAAGAGTAGTTCAATTCCCATTACCCACCAAAATAAATAAATAAATAAAAATAAAAAATAAAAGATCCAGGAGTAACACATTCCCATGTGACAAAGAGTCTTAGTCCTTTCCGGATGCTGAGGCCCCACACACAACACCCACACCTTCAAGGACAGATTAATTTGAGTCCGTGGTGTCAGTCCATGGTCAACTGGCATCAAAGCAGAAAGAGGATGTGAGCGGAGCCTGGTGAAGGAGAACAGCTCATCCCAGGGCAGACAGGAAGCCGGGAGAGGAGCAAGGAGCCGGAGGGAAGACGCCAACACCTTCCAGTTCACACTGCGGGGACCCGCCCCTTCCTCCCCAACCTGCATCTGAACTTGAGAATTTGGGAGATGGGTTAGATCTAAGCCCTAAAGCTAGTGCCTTATTGTCTTTTCCGATATCCCTGCCAGTGTATGGGGGGCTGACTGCAAAAAGCATCCCAAATTTTCTACTTTTCTCTGTAATGTGGCTGTGCTGAGCAACATGATGTAGAACTTGTTTCACCTCTTGTTTGAGGCTGAGCTGGCTCCATGACACGCTGTGTTCAACAGAAAGCAAGAGACGAGACAGCGCGTCAGCCTTGTGGGGAGCTAGGGAACCTCTGTCTCTCTCTCTCCTTCCCCCCACCTGGAGAAGATGAGATTCCACTTGGAGCAGGTCAGCTCTCTGCACCAGCAGCATCCGCACTGGTCTGTCCTCACTCAAGCCCGGCTGACCCCGAACACGATGGAGCCCAGCCTGCAACGCCCTGAGCCCAGGCAGGCAGCCCACAGATTCACGGTACGTGATACATGACTGACGTGTGTGTCTAAGTAGGTGGCCAAATGAAGCAGTTCCTTCTAGTTGGCTCAAACACATCAAAGGTTCAGGCTGAAGAGGGGCATGACTTTTAGAAACCCGCGGGACAGCTGAAGCTATGTCCAGCTTTCATTTTCTCCAAAAAGGCTTACTTAAATTTTGATTTGATTTATGAAATGAGACTCTTGTGTTCAGGCATCGCAGAGGTGCTTCAAAATGCAGCGTGGAGACACGTGAGCTGGGCACTGAAGAGAGAAAAAAAGATTTGTGACACAGAGAAGGGGCACAATAGCCTCCAGGGCAGAGAGAGCCGTGTAAGCAAAAGTAGGGGAGCGAGCTTAGCTAGAAGAAGGTTACACAGAGTGGCCGGGGCAGACAGAACTGAAAGACTGGGATGGGAAGGAACGGTCGGAGGCTTTCCCAGGTAAGGTAAAGGATTTAGGCCTAATCCATGGGCACTGAGGGAATCAAAGAGAATTTTTTATTAAAAAAGAAATGTTACTAACTCAGGATGCAGGGTGATGAACGGCTGGAGTAAGGGAGATGTTAGACAAGGGAAACCAGGCAAGGTAGCCCTCCTACTGGTCCTACGGAAAGACAACACAGGCTCCAAAGACAGTGTCAGGAACAATGAAAAGAGTTAGACCAATATATTTTCAGTTAGAACCACCAGGATTTCAGGATGTTTGAAGAGGTTAGGAATGAGGAGAGAAGAAAGCAAAACCAGCAGTTTTTCCCTTAGGTTTCAAGATGAAGTGGTAAGGTGGATTATAATACTTCCATTTCAGTGGAAAATATCAGCACTGGAGCCTGCATAACAGGAAAAAATAATAAATTGGCTTCAACGTATTAATTTTGAATTAGCTTCAGGACTTACAGATTGACAGGGAAAATGAAAATACAAGGCAAAACTAAAGATGATAAAATTGCAATTGCCTATATCAGCATTTCGATAGCAGTTAAAGGCATGGAAATTTGGGGTTACTCATGGATAATGTTAAAGAAAAAATATAATCAAAAAGTAACATTGGTGAATCCAAAAATCTAAGGGGCAAGAAGAGGAAGAAAAGCTATAAAGATTACTGACCTGCAACTTTGAGATGTGGGTTAAAATTCTGAGATAGGATACCTGAATATTAGTGGTAGATATTACTCAAGAAGAAAATGGTCAAAATATCAAGTGTTACACAAAAGATAGGTAAGATGAGGGTTCCAAGAGCAGTTGTCTTGGTAACTAAGAGGTGATTGCAGGAAGAAAAGCTTCCTCAGACACTAAACAGCTCCTGCTCTTTAAGAGTTTTAATGGAAAGATAAGAATGAATTTGAGAAAGTAGGCATTGTCTACACTGTCATAGATTTTGAGTGACAATCTGAAGGAGGAAGGTAGAGTATGAAGGTGTTATGATTTGACTCTGGATGTTCCCTCAAAGTCTCATACTGCCATGGTGGCAGGCTTCTAGAGTTTGTGAATGACTCATGGTCCAATGCTGGGATTATGGGTGTGAGTGCTACACCCAAGTGGGTGTGGCCTACATATAATATAAGGGACAGAAAGAGTCTGCTCTCTGTGCTCCTCCCCTTTTGCTCTTGTTGCTTGTGCTGTTTTCTGCTGCCAAGAACTGTGTCTCCTCTGCAATGTGCCACTCTGCCTTGGAGCCAGGTGGTTACAAACTGAAACCTCCACAGATTGTGGGCTAAATAAACCTTTCCTCCCTTCATTTTGGGCATCAGGGGTTTTGTCTCAGCCACGAGATAAAAGTAACCAAGATGGAAATAAAAGTAGAAAGTAAAGGAAGAAGACGTTTCTGCTTCCATACAGAACGAGGGGAAGGAATCCCTGGAGAGCTGTTAGAGTGGAGTCTCCCTAGTGTGGGTGAAGCAGCTACACTGAAGAAGAGGGCAGCTGCCTCTAGATCACTGAAAAGAGTAAGCATTGCTGCAGGAGTGTGTGCGGGAGGAGATGCCTAATCTGAGACTCCTGGGTTTCCTGTGAAGTAAGAATCTACCAAGGGTGATGGGATCGAATGTACCATGAGATCCAGAGTAAAAGGTCTGGGCCTAGATATTTCGGAAATACAAAAGGAAGTTACAAGGGGAGAGCACAAATGATTTGCAAACAGTTCTGAGAGCTCAGAGGAGGTCGAGTAGCCCTACGTTTATGTCCCACTGAGGCACGATCCGTGTGAAGGTAGAAGGGGACAGTGGAGGAGGTGGACGCTGGGATTCGCATCAAGGAGAGTAGGACACTGAGGAGCTCAAGGACACTGTGTGGAAGACAGAGGGGGTCAGAACAGCGCCTGGAGAGAAGCAGACTGGACGGATGGGGAGACGTTCTCCAGTCCAGCAAGGCCCCAGTCACACCGTGGAAAGGTGTGAAAACAGCCTTTCTCTTGGCTTTGGGATGTACAAAAAGTTGGATTTTTAACTCACTTTTATCCATTCCACTTAAACGTTAAATTCAGTTTTTCTGTTTTGAATATTTTATAAACATAGCTCTTTTAGTGGATGTTCACAATCCTAACTTCCACAAAACATGATTTCCTCTGTTAATAGGGCACTTTTTGTTTACTTTTTTCAAGCTGAACTAAATGTCAGACATGGTTCATCAAAATAAATCTATAAATCTCGACAGACACAAATGCTTACTTTATTAATGCCAACTCTAACTCCAAATTAACATCATATGGGACTGACATTGTGTACATATTTCAGATAAACTAATTCTGGGTTTTAATATCAAATACATAATGAGAATAATTAGAGCATTTGCTGCCCTTTCTCCTGGTTTCATAGGCACGGACATAGAAGATGATAATTAAAATGAGTTTGCTCAAGTCAAACAAAGACATCATAAAATATGAAGGTAGGTAAGCAGATGGGAAATAGATAAGCAGATGGCCACATCACTTTGGAAAAATAGAGTAAAAACTTGCTTGTCACTCAAATTGGCACTGAAGATCATTTTTAAAACTTGCACCTTGGGTCAGAGAACAGTGTAGTCACTGAGCGATAGTATTATAACGCGTCGCCTTTAAAGCAAAAAGAAAGACTACTGCAAGATTTTTATTTCAGGTCTTGAACAAGTCAAAAGGCAGAATGAGTCACCTTGTATTTTACAGCAGAAAGTGAAAAACGTTTACAATGAATATATTTATTAACCGAATATATCTAGAAACTAGTTCTCCTTTCCTATTCAAGACTGAGGCTGAGGGGAAGACTGTTTTATGGGGGACCAAGGTAGCCAAGTGAGAGACAAAGAAGGGGCCACCATGTAACTCAATTCCACAGACTGGCAAGTTTGCCCAAATAATGGGGAAATATTGAAGTCGCTCAAAGGAAAATTTAAGATCCTAAGGCTTATTTCCAGGTTTGATTAGCACCACACAGATGCGGGGAAGGCAAAACCAGCATTTCACAGCCAGGGCAGCCAGCTTTCCTATCAATGGGTTATTTCAAGCCTGGGAGCAGAGACCATAGCCATACTCCCTTCTGAAATCCACCGAGGACGGCTCGGTAAGATACGAATGGAACAAGAATAGGCACTATACCAGAGAAAAAAGGCTGAACCCCCCCAAAATGATTTCAGTTTACATTAAAAACAAAAACTAAAGGCTCATCTGACCTTCAGCTAGATCTGCATAGATTTCAAAGGCAGCTCAAGAAAGCATTTTAAAGCCCTCTGGAGAGCACGCCTTCCTCAGTATGGAAGTGTTCTCGCTGGTGGGGTCCTCGTGGCGTAACAGAGCTGCCTAACGAAGTCTGGCTTTGGTTGCCAAAGAAGCCAGGACGTGACTATCAGTGACAGTTCTGAGAACACGGTATTGGTCATGATCGTAGTCCAGTGCATCCAGGAACCGAGGAGAGACCATGATGTCGTAGGTGCACGATGTGCGTGGTGGAGGCCGGCATCGTATAATCTCTGGACCACAGACGGCGAGTGGTGAGTGGGACTCGGAGAAGATAGACGAGTTAATAGGGGACGTAAGAGATCCCTCCAGTTTCATTTCATTTGAATATGATTTCTCATACATCAACAATAGATTCCACTGACTGAAGCTTTGGAGATATTTACGAGGTATGAAGCAGCGTACTTGAGAAATCCAGACAGGCAATGAGGCCATATCACAGTTGATAAAATTTAAATAAATAATTGGAAATACTGCCAGAGGAGTGCTAGTGGTCTTTCAAGGTAACCGGAATTAAAATGCAGTCAATCGTGCCTGAAACCACGGCCAAGGGCATGAGAGCTGTGCTCTGCAGTCAGAAGCTGTGTTCGAACGCCTGACCTCCACCTTGCTGACTGCTTTGTCAGGTTGGGAATTTGATTTTACTCCTCTCGCACGTTAGTCAGTTACCCTGTCACTGCTGTGTGGAGCTCCCAGGTCAGAGGCAAACGTCTTCTTTCCACAGAACAGAGAAAGCAACCTCGATCCCCAGCATCTCTCCTGGATCTCCTCGCTCCTGAGGGCTGCACAGCCAGCCCTACACCCTGATCAGTGTGACACGAGCAGCAAGCTTGGGTCCCAAATGAGGACCACTGAGTTCAGAGGATCCACTGTTTTCAGAGCAAAGGGTAAGCAAGCACACTCCTCGTCCAAGCGAGGAAAGGAACACTGCGTCTTTCACCCCGAGGAACACTGCAGCCTGGTGGCCAAACACTTGAGCCTGGCACACCCAGTAAGACATGAAAGTGTGCGAAAGACCCCAGAGCACTGCCTTCCAAAACTGTCTTCCGTATTACTCATTCAGTTCCTCTCCTTTTTAACCTATTTTTACTTCATGACACCCCTTATCAACATTTATTTCCTGTCTCTCCTTCCACAATAAATCCTAGGATGGCAAGCTTTGTTTTATTCACTGTTGCACCTATAGAATTATAATATATGTATTTGTTTTATAGAATATCCTGTTAAATATTTATTAGTGTCCTAAAAGCCAGATGCTGTTTCTAGATACCAAAGATATATCAATTAATAAGATGAAGACAGCCTCTAGTCTAACTTCTGAATCTTTCTCAATAAAAGGTAGCCTATACTGGTGACTACCTCATATGGTTATAGAGAAGATTTCATTAATAATGTATGAAAAAGATTTAGAAAAACTATTATGTATTAAATGTTAGTGAATTTTAGCAATTATTTATTTGAGAATAATGTACCTGTCATGGGTAGTGCTTGCATGGTACATAACGTTTGTCATTGTTACTTTCTCATTGCTGGGACAAAATACCCACCACCCACAAGTTAAAAGAAGAAAAGGTTTTTTTAGCTCAGTTTATAGAGGCTTCAGGTTTTAGTCAGCTGGCTCCGAGGCAGGGAGTATGGCAGAGAGCAGCACAGAGGAGGAACAGCTCATGGCAGAGCAAGCAGGAAGCAGAGAGATCAAGAAAGGAGGAGGGATATATATACGATCCCATGGTCCAGTCACCTCCACAAATCCCCCCCTGTGAGTCCACGAGGCCTTGGGGGGACATCTCAGTATAAGCCATAACACTGTTTATGTTTGAAATGCTTTGCCACATATTGAAAATTTTTATTTTTCAAAGAAGTATCCAAACACATGGACTTATATAGAAAAAACACAACACAGAATTAACTAATGCAAATCTTTTATCTTGTTTTTCAGAGCATTACTAAATAAAGAAAAAAGTTATAGACAATGAAGTCACTCTCTGCTTTTTCCTCTCTCTCTCTAGAGTTAATTGCATCATTTCCACTCCTGTTCATGGACAATCTGGAATTTTAAAAGTATTTTTACATAAATATCATCACAGAGGATGTACTGCCTTACAACTTTCAAAAACTTAAATTCAAACAGTATTTCCTTGAAGACATCTGTCAGATCTTCTTGATCTTTCCCAAAGCTTCCCAGTGGCATATTTGTGAAGAATGAAAGAATGAGAAATGATACTTGAATTTG
>RJWT010003544.1:0-36150 GCA_004365215.1 Cuniculus paca | reverse complement strand
TGTAGCTTATATTTAATATAATAGGTCAATGCCAGTGTTTTCAGGCAAATTATTATCACTGACATCACTAATGTTAAATACTACAATTACTAATGTAAGTTTTACATTCAGAATGATGGCCATCAATTGTATCTGTCTGCATGTTTTTAATTTGTTCTCAGTGGGAAGTAATCTTTGTATTCTCTGGCTACATTGTCTTGTGATCTGCAATATTCTTTTTCCTTCAACATGTAGTCATTTCATGTGACCTACAACTGACTACATTATCTCTTTGAAGTGCCCACACAATTTCTCACAATGAATATCACAAATTTCTTGTCTTGGATTTTCGGTTACCTATGGTTTCTGGTGGGTGCAAAAATCAAATCAATACTTTTGAATGACATGATAATGGAGAGACTGAAAATGCCATCTTACTGAGTAAACTGTGCCACTTTTATGACAGAACATATGTATATTCATTGCTACTTAATTCACAGTTTCATAACCTTTTAACCCTCATTTAACCCACATTAACTCACATTTAAGAATCCATCAAAACTTTAATGTTAGTAGTCAATTCTAAATTAGTTGCTCCTAACATTTACCATATACACAGTCTGCCCAAAAATTGCATATGCACTTCAGGAAAAGAAAAATTTGTGTAAGCATTTTAATGCTAAATTTATTGAGACTTCATCAAATTAGTACAAGTTACCTTCGGCTTCTACAACTACAAGATGTGCTCAAAGTGGTGCCCATTACCTTCCAGATATTTATTTATATAAGGTACTCCTGCTTGGGTAATCTTGGTCATTGAGATTGCTGCACATGTATTTTCAATGTCTTCTCCATGGGCTGGCAATGTAGTAGACTTTCTGCCATGCATGACAACATCTAGGACCCTCCATACATAAAAATCTGCAGGTGTTAAATCAGGGGAGCATGCACCTTATACAAGTTTTTCTTGTATGCATGTATATGTATCCAAGAAAAATATGTAGATGCATTTTTGTAGACTGCATGTTACATTTTGGAGTGAAGTGAGCAGTTAAATAAGAGGCTTTAATTTATGAATTTTAATCCTTCCTGTGTCTTCTTGTATTATACTTTCATATACAACATTAATAGATATTTAAAAATATGAGATATATTTTACAAAATCAGTGACTCAATGAGATAGTTGATTAAAAAGGATTTGTTGACCATTTGTGGACTGGGGGAAGAGAACAAGAAGTCTCCAAGAAGCAAGCCCTCCCTGCAAACTAGCACCATGTGTGGGCCACTGCCGCTGGGGGGACAACCAGACCCTAGCCCCTTCTGGCACGTGGGCTGGGAAACAAGAAGAGCCAACCTCTGCCCCAAGCAATCGGCTGATCTGGAGAAACACAGACTGCGATGATAGCTATTGAGGTGAAATGCAACTTGATGCTTTTGGTGTTTTGGTGTTTCACTAACTTTGAAGGTCTAGGGCCAGTGGTCTGATCATCTGTTCAGAAGACAGTGGTGTGCAGTGTGGCATCTATGAGGGTTCTCCTTCTGAAGGTGGGAGCCATTGTTAATTCCTATTATCTTGTTTTGAAGTCTTGTATCATTTTCATTGTTTTGTTGGGTTGCATTTTATTCTGTTTTGTTTTGTTTGATTTTGTTATATCTGATGGTATGGGCAGCTATTTCAAAGACAGCAAGATGTATTTCGCTAGATATTTTGGATTTACTATTGTCTTGTTTTGAAGTCCTTTATTGCATTCATTGTTTTGTTTTTTATTGGTTCTATTCTTTTCTGTTTTATTTGGCTTTTACTATGTGTGAAGGTATCTGAAATTATATTGAAGATGGCAAGAGGCACTATGGTAACGATTGTTGATTTCCTATTGTTTTGAAGTCCTAGGTCACTTATACTGGTTTGTTTTGGTTGGCTTTGTTCTGTTTTATTTTGCTTAGTTTTATTCTCTTTAAAATAAAAATAAATAAATAAATTAATTAATTAATTAAAAAGGATTTGTGCAAGGAGTTTGTAACTAAAATTATTTAACATTATGTATCTTCAGATTATAAGCCCTTAAACTATCAAATTCCTGCTACATTCCTATTTGTACAATGGTAATGATTAGAGTTTCTTTCAAAAATAATGCACTTGGGGGTTGGGGATTTAGCTCAGTGGCTCAAGAACTTGCTTGGTAAGCTCAAAGTCATGAGTTTGATCCCCAGTCCCAAATAATAACAATAATAACAATAATAATAATAATAATAATACATTCTACCTCTCACTGGTACCAAATAATAATAATAATAATAATAATAATAATACGTTCTACCTCTCACAGACATAAAATCAATTTAGGTTAAGAATATAAAAATAAAACCTTGCCTATCTCTCTTCAATCAGATTCTTGTAAAATACTTCCAATTTGGTTTTGAACTCAAGAAGGTAATTACTTTTATGTGACATCAAATTTGAAGATTACAGTGTAGCTTTTGTATTATACTGTCATTATTAAATTTATTAAAAAATCCTTTGCATTCATAAAACTACAGATTTTCAAAAAAATGGAAATTTCCTGTAATTGTCACTTTTCACAATTATAATTTTCATGGAAATAATTTTTCAATAACCAGCATCATCCAGAAGCAAAACTGTAATTTGGTCCATGGGCTAATGTGGGTGTTGGCTGAACATGTATGGGAGCCCAAAGGCAATATTCTAAATCATGAGGGAGTTAGGGAAAATATTAGAAAGATCTGTATTAATCATAGTATCTAGAATGTCAGCATTAAAATATTACAGAATTATTAAGAAATGTTAGTCTACCATATGACTTTAAAACCTAGATAAAATTTGAAAATTAAAAAACAGATCAACTGCTCTCTGGGATTTCTTAGACAAATTTCTTCCTTTTTTGGGTTGCTTCAGGAAACTTTCTGACTGACTAGGATGGAAAAAAAGGAACCAACTCTGGGCAAAGATTGCTTAAAATATGCATGAGCATAATGATTATAAGCAAAATGTTGGTTATAGCCAACTTATTAATCCATGTAAGGCATCAACGCATTTCCTGAATGGCACTGAAATAAATACGTGACAGTTGCCTATTTAAAGTGTGTCTGCATCTGTTTGTTTTGCTAAATAAAATTGTGTTAAGCCACTTAAACAGCTATTTGGTTAATGTATTTTTTATAATTCAATATTTATTTTGATATCATGGTAGACATAAGCTTATGCTTATTGCCTAGTTCTTTTTATAATAATAACAATCTACCATCAATTAGTTCATTCACTTGACAAAAATTTCTTGAATTTCTATCATGCACTAAACGCTTTATTGCAGTTTGTGTCAATGAAAATAGAAACATTGCTGTTCTCATGGACATTATGTTCTGCGGGAAAACTCAGGAAATAAAATTAATAATTGAAATATCAGTGGCATGTGTGAAGGAAAAGCAGAAAGCATTATGAGGCATGGAGAAAGGTATGTGAAATATAGATCAAGTAGTCAGAAGATGCAGTTTGAATGTCACACTGGAGAAATGGCCTGAGAAATCCTCACAAGTGAACCAGTGTGTTAAACACAGCACATGACATAAGTGCATTGCACATGAAGGAAAAAATTCTGACATGGAGGTACACCTGACCTTCATGCAAAAGAGTGAGGAAGGAGGTGTATCTGGAAGGGAATAAGTGAAGGAAGGAAACGAACAACTCAGAGAGGCCCTTGAGGGAGCAGAAACAGATATCAAAAGGGACTTTTATTCAACCAGGACGTAAACTTTCATTCCACGGCAGGGTGGGGGCACAAAACATTTTGAATAGAGAAGCAACTAGATTGTTTGAAAAAAGCTAGATCTAGTTGATGAGTTGGAAATGGACGGATCCTAGGTATAAATCAAAGATGAGACACCAGCAATTAAATGTGTATTGAATATCAGATGTAGGTAATAGTGTTTTTTTGCAACAGAAATGTCAGCAGAAGGGATCAGTCATTACAGTTTCTACTTGTTTTGAAGTAAACATGATAAAATTTTTTCATTGTTTGGAGGCAGAATATAAAAGAAAGTGGAGCCAAGATTGATTACTTTTCTTTCTCTTTTTTAATTTAACATAGATTTTAGTTGCCATTAACTAACTTGCAAAAGAATGCCAGATGGGCAGAGTCGAAGGGTGGTGAGGAGGAACTTCAGTTTCAGTCATGCCATGAAGATATACTGAGTAGAGCATCGAACAAAGGGACGGCAGTCAGGGGCATGCTCTGAAGTAGAGAGAAATTTGGATGGAAGAACATGTGGATTACATTTAAAGTCATAAACCCAGAAGGGAGCATAGACAGAAGAGAAGGACCTAAGAACATTATTTCATGATCAGAAAAAAGTTACAGAAGTGTAGCCAGGTACACAGGCATGGAAGAGAGAACCAACACGTTACAGTATGTTGGAAATCAAATGCAAACATGGAGCGAGGGAAGCAGCGGGGATTAGCACATTACGTTATCTGGGATTCATGTGGGAAAAGTGTTTGAAGGGAAGAAAATGAAGGACAGTGATAGAGTAGTTCATTTAGCAATATAGAAGCCGTGAGCATCTTGATAGGAACTGTTTGGGTGATGCTAATGTCTGAATGGAGCTAATGCCTGGAGCTAGTGCCTGAATGGAGAAGGTTCAATAGAGAATGCACCAAGTAAAATTGCAGGGAATACCTATGGACCTGTCCTTGAGGAAACTGAACTGAAAAGGAAGGATAAAAATGGGGTGCTGTTCAGAAGGAGTGTGATACACACAAGGTGATTTCAAAAGATAGGGGCAATTAAAACATGTCTCTATGATTATCAACACTGCTATTATTTTGATATACATAAATAAATTGATCCTGATTTGTTACCCATGTAACAGCCTCCATGATTGGTTGTGGCAGTGATGAATTATGTTGAAACCCTTGCTTCATTTTAGCGTTTACATCAAATCATCTACATTTCACCAGGCCTCTTGAATTTTAGCTTCCCATGATATATGCCACTGAAATTTTAATTAACAATTAAATTTTTGCATACTAAAAACAAGAAAAGCTTTTTATGATGCATCGGCATTTGGCATTAACATGAATCTGCCACTTGAATATGAGTCCAAAGTTTTCACTTCTTTGAGTGTTACAATCAAATAATTCATCCTCTAAAATAATCTGATGGGGTTATTTTTGAAGAGTGGCTCTCACATAGTCTCATAAATTTGGGCATGACTGGGCATAATGGAAGAAATTAATGAAAGAAAATGTGAGATGTACATCAGGAGGAAAAAGAACTTAATGAGAATTAATGAATGGCACGATGATCTTCTAAGAAATTCAGGAGACTCCATATTTGATGAGTCTTTTCAGTGTACACATAAAGCAAGTTTGCGTTGCACAAACCTTTTTACTGGCTCCAGGAAACAGAGCACACTGATTTAACATATGGATTTAGGTAAGATGCTTCTCCAAATGCCCTTTTTTTCAACTTACAACCAGGTGATAGAAATATTTTTGTGGATATTTGATACCCTAAAGAAAAAAAAATAGTACTTTCTTGAATGCTTCATTATCTGTGTTGCACAATAAATTAAACCACACACATTTTCTGTTATCGAAAGTCAAAAATGGTTACACACCCACAACATCCTCCTTTACTTCACACACTAACTGGTCTCTTTAGGAGACCACTCACCTTGTCTCTGGCCCTGAGATACCTGTTTTTGCCCTAGCAGAGCAACACCTGATATATGGACGCTGCCGGCTGACTAGGTCTTGGAGCTGACTTGCTGTTAGTGTATTTCTATCCTTTGTTTGTGCCTTTAGCTCCTCCTATGTATATTCTTATTAACAGGTGGGTTGAACCTTTTGGTGTCATTATCTCATTGAAATCTCTGTCATTCTACTAAGGAGGCCAATAACACTGCTTGCTTGCTTGCTTGCTTGCTTGCTTGCTTTCTTTCTTTCTTTCTTTCTTTCTTTCTTTCTTTCTTTCTTTCTTTTTTGTAACAGGTCAAATGCTCTGTCTGGAGGATGAAGTGGGAGGATACCAAGTTCAAGTGCAGTCTGGGAAAATAGTGATTAGCAAGACCCTGCCTCAATATTAAAAATTTAAAAAAGGACTGGGGATGTAATTCAGTGTTTCAAAGGCCTTGGTTTCAATGCCTAGTACCAGAAACAAACAAACAAGCACACAATCAAGGTAACTCATGAAAAGTTGTTTTAAATTCCATGATATCCTACTCAAAAACTGAGGGATTTATTCCACAGTAACTTTTTCCTTCCCCCAATTATATTTTATGTAGCTATCATCTATTGATTTATATAAACCTGCTTAAGTATGTAGCTGCATTCAAATATATTCACCTACTTTAAAAGTTACAATTCTAAATAAAAATATGTGTTTAAATGTCTTTTATGACTCACTTCATTTGGAAGGCTACATATTTCTCCTTCACAACTTTACAAAATTATCTGCTTTTTGGCTCTCAGTATTTTACTCAGTGTTTTTTTTTGTTTTGTTTTGTTTTTTTACTTATTAAGGACATACTAAATGCATTTAGAAGTAAATGTCTAATTCTTTTGTGTTCCCAATAGATATGACTTTGGCCAAGTATCACAGTTATATCTGTTATAGGATAGCCTAATTAAAAAATACCAAACTCTGATAGAGCTCTCCTAGTTTCATGTTCTCAGGCTGAAAGAATGTGTCAAGATAAGAGTTCAAAGCAAGCTACATCCCCCTTGGAAAGTATAGGTCACCCCTCTGTCCCAGGACTGAGTGGTACATTCTGCCTCACCAGGTTTTCAACAACAGGAAAGCAGGATGTCTCTGTGAAATGTTAACAGTGGGAATGTCTCTGTGGAATGTTGACAAAGACAAATGGTTTTTTACAGTTAAATAAATACCCAATCTCCTTCAGGCTCAGCACTGTTCAGTAGTGCCCTACTTGGATACTACTGTTCGGTCACCAGCTAATAAACAGCTCTTAAATTATAATTGGCACATTCTCTGGCTCCTTCGATTTATTTTGAACCTGGAACAATATCATTCCCAAAACTATTTCAGTAGATTTGCACCTCAGTTTTCTGATAGGTATTTGGTGAATGTTAAATCATATATACTTTTTAAGTGGCATCATTTCTTCTCTGTTTTTCTTTCAAATCGTTGACAAAAGGCAGGCCTCTGCCACTTGCCAACACTGAAAAGGAGGAGAAAGTCTGAACAATAGCCTGCATAATTTTTTGTTTGTTGGGGGAAAATATGTGAAAGCATAATGTGGGTTAGAGGAGGATATTCTTGGTAAAAATTCCATCGACAAATTAAAATAGTATAGGATTCCTAATAAAAATGCCAGTTAGTCCTTGTTAATCTCCAGGCTATAAAAATAATCTTTAATTTTGATCAATAGACAATAAATACAAAGATTGCTTCCTGGTAATTTATGAATCAATGTAATATCCTAGTACCGGGTGTAATTATTTCCACATAAGCCTAACTCTGTATAAGAAGCTTATAAGAGGCCGATGAACTTCCCCCAAATGCCTTGTTTTTTCTCTTCTTTATCCTGGCAACAGCTACAAAATCATCTGTGTAGTTAGTACTGAAATCCTTATTGTGCGTGTGCTCCAGTTTTTTTCATTACATCCTTAGTTTGTCTCTGTTCTTCTCTAGACACTCATGATTTTTCAAAGGCAAGATTTTGGCTCATATGCTTTGGTTCAAGGTGAACTTGTAATTGTGGACAAGACATTTTGCTTCTATGAGGTGGATAAACCTTGTCTGTTATTTAAAAATACTATTAACTATGTCTGATCATTAGAAAACAGAGGAAATTCAGTAAATCTCAGTGAATCTCATAAAACATTTGACCAAATAGTGGTATAGGGATTCAACATTGGGCCTCTGCATTGAGCTATATCCACATCCCTTTTTTTTTTTTTTTTTTTTTTTTTGTGGCACCAGGGATTGAACTCATGACCTCACTCTTGCCAGGCAGGCGCTTAGGCCACTGAACTAGATCCCCAGCCCTCCAAATAGTACATCTCAGCATGGGATCCCAACCTATTTTATCGCTCAACACTGAGATTGGGTCAGCTCTGGGATCCATCTTCCTTTGAAGATTACTTTTTCAGTAATTACAGATTCACAGAAATAATACAAAAAACCCCTCAATTTTCCCTTTACTCAGCTTTCACCAATGGTGACTATGTGTAACTAAACCTCAGTATGAAACGCAGGAAATCAACATTGTTTCAGGTCTAGTAACTGCAAAGCTTAATCATTATTGACCATGTTTATGTGAACTCATTTGTGTGTGTGCATATATGCATGTGAATTTTTATGGTTCTCTGCAATTCTTCTCCAGTGTACAGTTTTTTCACTCACCACTAAAATCAAGAAACAAAAGTTCTCCATCATCGGAAAGGAACTCCTGCACCGCCCTGTGACATCTGCACCATCCCTCTCCTCCAGTACCACCCACCATTCCAGTTGCCCAGAAACCACTAATGTCAACCTCATTTGCATAGTTTTGGCATTTGCAGAGGATTAAACAAATGGACTCTTTTAAAATCCCACATTTATTCTTTTATTGTTTTCCTGTGATTTTGCATCCATTCTGTGATACTCCATCTCCTTTACCAGGAAAGGACCCTTTCCATTAAAGTCTAGGAAATATGAAAAAATCTAATGTGTTTGTTTTATTTAAAAGAAGTTCTAAATTGTCTTCAGGCAGTAGGAAGCTGTTACTCACTTTAAAGCTCCTAGGGGTAATATTATTCATTTTCACTTTGAAAATAAGATGTTTTTCTATTTATTAAATAGCCATTTGCTCCTTATACTCATTTGTTATTGCGTTGAAACAAAAACAGCAAACATTTATCTCTTTGTCTCCCATGGGTTGGAAACAACACAATGTGGTTCACTTAGGTTCTCCATTAAGATCTCACAAGATGAAAATCCAGAGTTAGGAAACCCAAGGCTCTGAAGTAGAAGCTTTGGGGGAAACCACTTCTGGTTCATTCAGAATGAATTCATTCCAGGGCAGGTGTAGATTTGAGTTCATGTTGTGTATCCCATACCTCCATTTTGTGTTAGATAATGATGGTGCATGCATGTGTTTGAGAATGTATGTGTTCACATGCATACATGCGGTTAAATTGAAGATCATTTGATTAAACAAGTTTTAATTTTCAAACAATAGATTCTTAGTCCTAACTTTTCAACTCAGACTTAACAACAGCAAAAATCTAGCAGCAGTTTTGCTTTCTTTTCCTTAATAGAATCTTTTGTGTTCTTTGCATATTATGGTACTAGAGTGGTTTTGTCTTGTTCTTTTTGTTTTCTTAACACATTGTGATTTGTTGCTAGCCTACATGAGATATAGGATATGGAGAAATATATTCTTTTACTGAGAATGATTTTAACAGAAATCTTTTCAAAAATATTAATCGTTTTTGATGATTTGTTGATATAACTGACAATGTACATAAAATTAGATTGGAGCTTCATTAAGATTTTAAAGGAAGTCTGCTTTCTTTAAAAAAATTAAGAATAGTAAAATTAGACCATTTTTGTTTGCTCTAGAATACTGAATTATGCCAAATCCTTTCTGTGCATACAGATAAGCAGGAAGGTGTGACCTTATTAGGCTTCTAGCCCTGTGGTAGGAGAAATTTAATATTTAATAGATAAAAAAGTTTTTTGAAATGACATTTCTTAACCAGAAAAGGTCCACAGATGAGCACAGCTTCATTTTAGTGCAATCAAATATTTGAGACCATCTACAAGAAGACACATGCAAGCAGAGATTACAAATGGGGACTCTCACCACAAGTAGGTAGGATTTCTAAGACAAATACTTTTGAGAAATATATTGTATTGTTCTGGACAGCCATATTTTTGGAATAGCACTTCACGAAGAAATCCAATTCATAGGGATGCACTCCACAACCATGATCAGCCCTGTAGAAAATTTCTCTCTGTGGGTGGAAGCCAAAATTACATTTTGTGGAGTTAAACAGTAACATTTTTCTCTCTGATCAAATTTTAATGAAACAATTCAGAGAAAAAACTATCTTCTTCAAAAATTGTTTTTACTGAAAATATAATAAATCCCACCCTTTGGGCACAACCATATCTGCTCTGTTTAGATCTTCACTGCCTGCCGAATTGAACTGATTAAGACCTGCACTTCCAATTTTGGCCAAGAATCCAAGGTCATCTTAACGTTCATTGGGCACTGATTAAAGTGCCATTCACACGTTCTCTTTTAATCAGTGCAGTGGTATAAATTTTAAAGATGGCCAGATTTTCTGAAAACATCTTAACTATTTATCTTCCACAATTTCCAATACGCATTTTCTATTTATTACTTCAGCCATGATTTAATTCCCTACATTCCTGTGAACCTCCTTAGAAATGCAGAAGAAAAGCTTTAAATTAACTCAGAAATCAACCAGCCCCTGAGTCATTTACTGTGCAGATGAAGAATGTAAGGATCAGAGGGGCCCCAGTGAACTGCTGTTGACCAGGAGGCCATGAAGGACTGATGGCGCCGTCAGTGCAGTGTCAAGAGGTTTCTGAGATCTTGCTGCTTTCCTTCTTACAGAAGTAGCCTGTTCATTTCATTATGATTTAACATTGTATGATTACCAGTATAATTTAATATTGAAATGCTACACGTTTTGTTAAAAAAAAAACAACTGCAAAACATCACAGAATACAGAAAAGTAAAGGAAAGAAAATAAAAATCATCCAGATTACTGTTCCTACAATAACACTTCTTACTTTCTGATGTCTGCCTGAATATCAATTTCCCTGTTCTCCTTATCATAAATATTCATGGTAGATATTTTGCGTTGATTTTATCTTTTCTAACTTAGTTCTCTGAGAGTGATTGTGTTATCTGTTTCATTTCTACAGCATCTCTGTGTATTGTCCACTGCTTTGTTGTTTATGTTTGTTCCAGTTATGTTAAATCTAAGCCTACTCTGAACTCTCACCCTCATTATCCTCTTCATACATTCTCTCTCTCTCTCTCCCCAGGAACTCTCCATTCAGAATATGGGTCACTCGAGACATCACTGCATGATTTCTCCTCCAATTTCATATTTTCTGAGAAATTTGACCATGTCTAGCAAAGATATTTCCTTTTCTCCTTGCTTATGAACCAGTTCAGACATGGTCTCTCAGTTAACTAGCCATTGGATTTGGAAAGTTAAAATTTACTTGTACTATAATCTGTATCATGAAGCTTTAGATATTTTTTATTTTATTAATTTCCTTTTGTACATAATATTTCAAGAGCTAGGATGCAATACACATTTCAAATTAACCAAATCTGTATTAAAATCACAGGTTTTTTTTTTTTTTTCCTGGGATGTGTCAAATAGAGTCTGTGGTACTAGGTTTATGTATGGAGTAGATTTTACTTGATTATGCTTTAGTAAATTTAGTAAATTTCACTCATATGTAAAATTGTTTTTAGAAGGTGTACTTACTTTTCAGGTCACATCTCCTTAATAGCTGGCCTTCATTTTGAAACTGGGGTTAACTGAAGGAACAACTTCTTCCCAGATGATACGAAATGCCATGACATCGTCACACTTCTGCCTACAATTGGAATGGGACTTGTTAAATAATAATTCAAGAACACAAAGAAAGGCACATGACCCAGACAGATAGTAGCAGATTATGAAGCTAAAACTCATGTTGGGCAAAAAGCAAAGACTCCGTAGGATTTGTAAGTCTTCATCTGCTCCATTATTTGTTTTCACCTTCTACACACACCTCTTTTACTCACCTTCTCTTTACTAAAAGGGAAAGAACTCCAAAAACTTCCTTTAATCACAGGGTCAGGCTTGCCATGCAAGACCTTACGAGTTTTGTCAGTTGTGATTCTGTTCTAGTTACATATTCCTAGTTGTTCAACAAGGTGGAGTGGGGATAGTCCAGTGATATTCCCCACATTCCTTGCAAACATAAGGAAAGCAAGATACATGGAAATCACTGGTCCATAGTATTTCTGAAATCCTGGTAAGATGTTGAGAGGTCACAAAGTGGGGATAGTATCTCTTGGTCAAGACTCAGTCTTTCTCCCTAGTAGCTCGTCAGCTATTGTAGTTCCTGGATTATGACTTTGGGGTCAGTGAGGCCCTCCTTTCTGTTACTCTTCTTGTTCACATGTTAAGAGGATATTTAAAAATAGATGGATGAAAATTCTTCTCAGACATTTTTTTCCATAGGAAAATGGATTATTTTTGTATTTTAAACTATATTTTAAACTATTAATGTGTTTTCTTATTCACAATTATCATCTACTTTAAGAAAAAAAAAATCTCTTGAAACAGTTGATCTTTTGTCTACTTGATTCCTTCTAACCTGTTCCATGTGATATTGCTTGACCAATAATTATTTTCTAGACATAATTCTCATTCTAGATTTAGTCAATGATATACTGAACATATCAGACTTTCTGATGGAGTCAAACTTTAGGTTGACTCTCTGAATGCTATTTTTCATAATTAAATCAATTCAGAAATTTTAGCAATGATTGTGATTACAGTATACTTGATTGAGTCCAATATAAAAAGCTGTTTTAATATTACTTTGTTGTTCAAAGCCCTTCCTTTTATTAGTTGTAAATGAGAATGAATTGTATCTTCTAATTATTCAAGTTCAAAATTCAGGTTGCTTTCAATTCTTTCTTTACTGTGCGTCAATCTCTCCTCTTGCCCAAATTCTATTTCTTGAGAAGTGCTAAATACAGCCAAAGCTTTCGAATCAAGTCAATAATTTCCCTAACTCTTTAAAATACAACAACCCATTTGGTACAGTAAATAATTTCTAAATTTCACAAATGACATCCAACTGTTTTGTTATCAAATGAGTTTTATTTTTCTACTCTACAGTAGCAAGGTCTTTTAAATTCATTCCCTTACTTTGAAGCAAAAACTATGTAGCTTTGACATTATAATGGTGTTTACTTTCTGGTCCCAATTTCTTATTGGCTTTTTTAGTTTGTGCCAAAGTAACAAAACCACACCAAAGTTTCAGGGAGTTAAAAAAATAAGTTTAATTCTATCTCATACACTTACAGTATTTTAGAAGGTTTTTTTCTTCATTCTCTGATGCATTGTGTAGAACTGTCTTAATCTGGGAAATATTATATGAGAGAAAAGAAAATAATCTAATATCTATGTGGTGGAACTTGAAACTTCTAAACTGTGCCGTATGTTATTTCTTCAGTTTGTTGATCAAACAAAAATGCATGCTTGAACTTGATTTAATAAGGGTGAAGAAATATAATTTTCTTATGAGGAATGCCAGTAACACAAAAATAATACATTTATATTAATATACTAAGTACATATTGTCCTAAAAATAAGATCAAAACCTTTAAGTTCTGTTATCAGAATCCAAATCAAATCAGAATAATCTGAGACACAGAGTTCAAACAAATTCAGAACATGCATCTGAATTGGAAGAAGCATAAAAGTCACATGGATAGAGTGAAGTTTCTCTAACAAGATATAGCAGTTATAGCCAGGGATTAAGCATTTTCTGAGAATTTTAGAAGAAAGTTAGTGGATTTATTTTTTATATTGGGCATTTGTAAAATGTAATTAAATACTTTGCATTGCTAGTGGTACCTAATGTGGCAGTCTACTTTCTGCTAAGTGCAGTTATGTTATAACACGGATACTTATGGGTGCAAGTGCTACATATTTCAGTAACTCATGTTTTATAGTGAGAGAAGCATGCCAAGGGAGGACTTTAAGCACAATAATATGTTTGCTTTTTTCCAGTGCTATCCCTAAAATAAACAATTCTAAAAATTAAAGATGGCAACACATACCAGATGAAATCAAACAAAGAAAAATTACAAAGAAAAATTAAGATTTCCACATAGTGAAATGTTCAACATATAACCTTTATTTTTTAGGATACCAAGAAGATAAAATTGAAGTGCAACTGGAGTATTGGAACAAAAATAACATGAAATACTGTAAATTTCTAAATTGTATCATATTGTTACAGGAAGCTGAGATAGTTAGAATTATTATAGGCAGTCAGACAGGGCCAGGTCCTCCATGGAGCCAATGCAAAAACCCAGATACCTTGCAACTGTAAAGGAGAAAAGCACGTCCTGCTGTGGGCCGGTCCTGGGACAACAGGTCAAACAAATACACCCACTTCTTGAGAGCTGGTATTCTAAATAGGTCTGTAGCTCCCTAAGGAAGCCAGAGTCACCTGTCTCGACCCCCTAGGGAAGAGTCACTGTTCCTTAACATGCTCGCTGGCTACGTGACTTGCTTCCCCATTTGTCCCAGACTTAATCAATTTTACCTGAGCAGTTAACCTTATTGGTTAACCATAGTTCTGTCCCACCTTATGCCCACCTTAGGAATTCTCATTCTTCCCCACCTTGGACCCGTCTACTCTATAAAAAGTCCCTAAAATGACAGAGTCTTTGGCAACCCACTCGGGACCCCTTCTGTCCCTGTGACAGAAGCTTTCTTTCTTTCCCCCAATAAATATATTCTGCTCTTAACCTCCGTTGTTCTTAAATTCATTCTTTGATTTTAGAGAACACGAACTCATACCAGACATAGTGGGTTGGGAGTTTCATTCCCCTGTATCAATATCAGCAAATAGTTATATTTTTCAAGCATGTAGAACTTTTACTAGAAGTTTTTCTTCAAGCTTCAGTTTATTAATTAAAAAGTTAAAAATAATATGGATAATATATTATGGTCATTTCCAATTTCTAACTAAACCCAGCACCCAGACACATTTGTCTGACTTCTCTCTCATTTGCATATCTGAATCACTGTCTCCTCTCAAAAGGGTTATGGCAAAATTTCCTAACACACGTTCTGGTCTCTACACTTACTTCTAAATGGATTACTTTCTACACAGCAGACGAGACAGTCCTCCAAAATGGAAGCAGGCTGCTTTATTTTTGTGCTCGAAGTGCTGATATCCCTCTCTATTTCAGAGGAAAGTTCATGTGCTACAAATGTCTTCCAGGACTTACAGGAGCCAGTACTACCTCTGGCCGACCTCCTCTGTTGTGAATTTCCCTCTTGTTCTGTAAATTCCAGTCACTGTTTTTCTGAGGATCTCTTGAATACACAAGGCTTAAGGTGTCGGCTCTGCTATCATTTGTGTGAAAGCACAGTCAACTGCTTAGAAAATTCCTTTTCTTTTTCCCTTCCCCCTTGCCTCCATTCCTGCCTCCATTCCTGCCTCCCTTTCTCTTTCCCTTCCTTCCTTCTTTCTTTCCTTCCTTCTTCCCTTCCTTCTTTTCTTCCTTTCTTCCTTCCCTCCCTCTCCCCCTCCTTCATTTTACTCCTTACTTTATTTATTTTACTTTAATTTCACCTTCTCAATGAGGCTTACCGCAAGCACTCTAACTTACGGCAAGCAGCATCTTCCAGAGATCTCTCTCTCTACCTTATTTTCTTCTATTTCATATTTTTCCCTGTCTCATGTGTGCCATGATTTTTTGTTTTCTGCCTTTCTCTGCTGCAATTCATGAATGAAGCAAACCAAGAAAGAAGGAAAGTGCTCATTTACATGTGAATTAGTCAACTATTCTGTCACTGGAACAAAATAAGTAAGATCCACAACATAACAGATGCTATGTTTACTTTAGGGCCCAGGTGTAGTCCATAACTGGCTGGCTCCAAGACAGAAGAATCAACATGGAAAGGCATAGCAGAGAGCTGAAGGGAAGAGACACCCTTCAGTGCCACACCCCAAAGACCTACCTCCTCCCAGAAGGCGCACCTCTAAGAGGACATTCAACTGTGCAGTCCTCACTGAATTCATGCACTTAGGAGTATGGCGTCTCCATGACCCAGTCATGTTCCAAAAGTCATAGCTTTAATTACCTGAAGCTTTTAGAGGACATTTTAGATCAAACTGTAAAATCATGATTATGTTTCTTATATATATTCAATTCTTAGGACTTCAAAACCTTTCGTTTTTGAAATGTAAGTATAAAAATAGTAAAAATTTGTGTATATGATTTATTTTAATGATTCACAGTACATTTCTGTTGGCTCATGCTAGTTGATAATGATATTAGGTGGTAAGACAAAAAATGAGTATTTAGAAATGGATATTTAGAAAATACTCCAGTTACTTTTGGGGAAAAGTGGTATATATATTAAAATTTTAGCACTGTAATATATCCTTAAATTATACTAAAATAATCATTTTGGAAATACTTGTATTTAGCAATATTTTGCTTTATTTTCTAAGCTCATAACATTAGGAAAATTAGATTTATCCCAGTTACAATTTTTCTCCCTCAGACCTGGTGACCAGACCCATAGAAATCTGCACCCATCCCCCATTGGCCTGGGACATTCAGAGTGTCCCTGGGGTCCTGCCTGGGCCCTGCCTATTCACCCAGAGCAGCATAGCAACTGCTGCTCTGGGCGCAGCTTGAGTTGAAGGCATGCACAGAGAATTCCACCTAGCCGTGCAGCTTGGGACTTAACCAACAGACCGATAGGACTTTGCACCCCTCCCCCATCAGCCTGGAACATTTGGAGCGTCCCCTGGGGTCCTACCTGGGCTCCACCCAGACACTGCCCAGCAACAGAACAGCCATTGTGAGTTTCACCTAGCCTTGGCACCTCAACCGTGTACGTTGGATTCTCCTCCCACAGTGGAATACAGGAAAATGACAAAACGAAAGAGCAAAATGCAATCTTGCACCTCCAGTCCTTCCCAAACAAGCCAAAGACACACAGACACAGAAGAAAATATGAACCACACACCTGAAACTTTGGAAATGATAGCAACTGAAGTAAAGAAACAACTCTATGAAACTTTAAAGGAATTGAGATTAGAAATGATTTCCCAGGTGAAACAAGAGATGATAAATGTAATGAAAGAAATGCTAAGCACATCTAAAGAAGATATAGTTGGAAAACTAGAGGAACACTGCACAAGGATGGAAACCTTGAATGAAGAACACAAGAAAGAGAATACATGAAACAGATTGAAAGAGATATCCAGGAAATCAAGAATGCCATTGAAAACTGGCAAAGCCACCTCAATGAATGTGATAATAGACTTTCAGACCTTGAAGACATGATTGCAGCTAGTGAAGAAGAAAGGAAACACCTTTTAAAAATAACAAGGAATCAGGAAATAGCAATTCAGCAGTTGCAAGATGACACAAAGAAAAACAATATAAGACTGATAGGTGTAGAGGAAAAAGAAGGAGAAAACACAAATGATATAAAAACACTATTTAAAGAAGCAATAGCTCAAAATTTCCCAAACATGGAAAAGGAAACTGACATACAGATAAGTGAAGCATATAGAACTCCAACTAGCCATAACCAAAATAAATCAACACCCAGACATATAATTATAATTTTTCTCCCTCAGAAAATCTTTAGGAAAATGAGAAATAACTCACTAGACTTCTACTTAAAATCCACTTTTTGTTTTTTCATTGTCCATTGGGGATAACATCTTCAGTATCAAAACCTAGATTGCCTCAAATTCCTGTAGTCTCAAAATCTAGTCTATTATGGACTCACCTTAATTACTTCAGAATTTATCAAGTGCTATTTGAAATCATTTATTATTTTTAACTATGCCACCTAGTGTGATTTTGTAGTAACATAAGTTTATTACAATTTGTAGTAAAAATGTATGTTTTTTGTTTTTTGAGATGAAACAATATAGGCAAAAATAGCTATTTTAAACTCCACAGTTCAGAATCATTTAGGAAGCTAGTACTATTGTGTATGCACTATCCCTTTGTAGTCAAAATATTTTTGATGACTCAAACAGGAAATTCCATACTCATTATGCAACAGCTTCCCATTTCCATTTTTCACAGACCTTGGTAACTACTAACCTGTGTTCTGTCTTACATATTTACCTGTTCTACATTTTTCATGTAAGTGAGATCTCATATTATGTATCTTTTCTGTCTGATTCCTTATACTTACTATATAAGTATACTTAACATATTGTGGCATGTGTTGGCCCTTAATTCCTACAATAGCTTTATAGTATTCCATTGTATATATATACTAATTTTCTTTACCTATTTGTTGCTTGATGAGTATTTTCACTGTTTTCATCACTGAATTTTGTGAATACTACTGCCATGAATATGAATGTGCTTGGATTTGTTGAAGTACTAATTTTGAATTTTTATAGTGTATACCTAGTAGTACATATTTTGAGTCTTAAGAATTCTATACTTATAGTTCCAAGGAACAACCAATCTGTTTTCCACAGTAACTGAAACATTGTTATATGCCCAACAGTGATATACCAACCTTGCAATTTTTTTTAACAACGAATGCGTTTTTTTTGCTGTATTTTTAATAGACATCCTTCTCTTGTGGAGTGATACCTCATTGTGATTTTTTTGAAATGGTCGGCTTATTTTTATAAGCTTCTTATCTATTTGTATAATTTCTTTAGAGAAATACCTATTCAAAATATTATCTAAAAATTGACTTTCTCTTGAGTTGATAGAATTCTTTATATTTTCTTTATACTAGATCAGTATCAGACAAATGATTTGAAAATATATCTCACATTTTGGAGGTAGTCCTTGAATTGAGCTGAAATGTTCCCCCAGAGGCTCGTTCATTGAAAGGTTTATCCTCATTTAAACAATGTATATTAGAACCCCTCTTACTCATTGTTGTGAAATAAACAGTTTATCACCACAATCCTCTTCTCCCATGACTTTTATGCCTTGTCCAAACCTAAATGAAACTGATTGACTATAGATTGAAATTTGTGCACTGTTAGCCAAAATAAATACTGCCTTTCTCTAATTTGATTTTTCACAGGCACTGTATTTTGTCATAAGGACAGAGTGCTAACATAGAAAGTCTTTTCCAAATTTTTGATTGTGTCCTTTGATGCATAAAATTCTTTAATTCTAATTTTTGGCTATTTTTTCAGAGTGACTGCTTGCAATTTTGATAACTATGGATTCACGCCTACACCCATGACATTTTACCCTTTTAATATTTTCTTGGAATTTTATACTTTATCTTTTGGTACTTAGGACATCGATCTATGTTGAGTAAAATGTTTTTCATGTACTATAAGGTAGAGGGTCAGCAACATACACTTTAATATTCATATTCATTTTCCCCTTTACAGATAGTGGAGCAGAGTACTGGATAGTCTTCACACTCTTGACAGAAACACCTATTCCATAGTTCTTTTTTAGCATATTAAACAAGTTTATGATACTTTATTTTAAAAAGTCCAATAATTTCAGAATCTATATTTCCTTAGACACAATTTCTTTTAATTTGATTTAATATAAATTTATTTAAATTCTTTTAAACAGAATTTAATTTCTTGCTTCTTTGCATGTTTCATAACTTTTGTAAAAAAGGGACATTTTACATATTATGAGGCAGTAGTTATGGAAATTCGATTATTGTCTCTCTTTAGAGTTTTGTTGCTTTCTGAAAGCTACAGCTGTTTGGTTATTTAGTTATTTTAAACACATCTTGTGTATCTTTTGTTTTGTGGTCTCTGAGTATTTGTTCTTTTGAATGAAATTTTTTCTGAAGAGTAATATTCAGCAAACAAAAATAGAGATAAAATGAAGAAGCAAAAACAGAAGAAGAGAAGGAAAGAAAAATACAAGGAAACAGAAAAGTAAATAAATAAACAAAAAAATCTTTCCCACTCGAAGATTGGTTTCAGTCTGGGACAGTCTTTGAGGGCCCAGTTCAGACCACTTACAGCTCTACCATCACATGCACTTTCGGCTTTCACTCAACCTGGAAGTCATCCAGTAGTGCAAACTTCAGGTCTTCTCAGTCTTTCTCCTGAATGTGAATGTTTGGTGAGCATTCATGTCACTGTGTCAATATCCCTGTATTAAAAAGGGCTGTTGAATATCCTTATTTCCCAAAAACACTTTTCTCTCGCTTTTTCTTCAAGTCTTTTGACATTGCATGTTTCTGTCCTTTTCTGCCCACAGAACTCTGGGTTTTTGTTCACTATGTACTACAATCTGGAGGAACTTCTGTTACCTTTCTGCTGTAAATAACTTCAAATTAAGTGAAACAGAGATAAGTGTCTGTCTTAGTTACTTTACTTGTTGCTGAGATGAAATACCTGACACTTGAAGTTAAAGGAGGAAAGGAATAGTTAACTCACAGTTTGTAGTGGTTTCTGCCCATAATCAGCTAGCTTCATGGCAGGATGCCAAGAGAGAGGATCATCACAGAGGAGAAACAGTTCATGGCAGGCAGAAGGCAGCAAAGCAACAAAGCAGCAAGCAGCAAGTGGCCAGCAGTGACAGCAGCAAGCCTCTTTCTGTCACTTATATTCTATCCAGACTACTTTTCCTTAGTGTGGGTAGCACTTTTACCCAGGGTGGAACACCCTTAATTCTAACACCAAACCATGAATTAATTGCAACATCTTATCCTTAATCCAAACTTCGCACACTCTAGATCCAACCTTCTCCAAAAGTTCCTGTTATTGAAAGGGAAATTAAAATTTTAAATAAAACCTGACAAGAATACCCTCCAAAACCAGGTAGATGCATCCAGATAGACCTGATAACAGACCATTTCTTCCACTGTGTAACTGCTGTTTTTACTGCCTTTCTATAACTCATGGACTTGCAGTGTACCTTAAAATGCAGCAGGGAATTTCTTCCTTTGTATAACCCATGCTTTATATGACTGATGACCTTACAATGTAACCTGAAAGGTTTAGACTTCCTCAGCAACCCGTGATGTCACCCAACCCTCCAATCAAAGTGCACTAAATCTGCCCCTGTACCTCTCCTTTGATCTCCCAATAAAAGCGCCATACCCCACCAGTGGGGGCTCTGTCTCTTTGGGAAACATCCCCGTCAAGCCCACTGGTGTAATAAATTGCCTCCTAAAGCTTTTTGGTGCCATTTCTTCCCACGTTTGATCTGTTTTCCATAACACTGTGACAGTATGAGACTTTGGGGGTCATCTAGACACAAGCTAGAATGATACCCTATACCAATCTTTAAAGTAGCCTCAAACAGATTAAAACAGAAAAGACATCACAATTCTTTGCAGATAAGACCTGCTTTTCTCACTCAAGACCCAGGTACCAGTATCCAGAGAGGAAATATCGACTGCCTGCTTCATGACCACAATGAGCCTGGGAAGAGGTGAGAAGCAAGCAGACAAGGTGCAACAGAATCTTCCTGCCATTGTAGCTTCTATTTCCTTGAGTCAGTATTCTTGTGGGTGCTGAAAGCTTGTTTTTCAGAATCTGCCTAATGGTACTTATAGCAGTTTGTATTTTATTGTTCGTTGTTTTGGTTCTTTTTTTGTGAAGGGATAGACGGTTGGAAGTATCTACTGTTTCATAGTGTCTGATATCTCCAATAAATAATTATTTTTAAATCTTTCTCACTTCCTAGGTTATGTCTGTGTTCTTTTCTTCTTTCACATATAAAGTTTGAGTTACCTGGAATATACTTCTACTCCTTTGTTGCTGGGTAAATCAGAAACATTTCTCTTAGTATGTATCTCCAAAGTTTTGTTAAACATTATTAACTAATGTTTAACTGTTATTCATGTGTCCCTTAAATAGTATTAACTGTTCCTTAATTGTTTTATTTTCCCTACTCTTGCAAGCAGAGGTTGACAATCGTGATTAAAGAAGTCGCATGTCATCTGTCCCTGTCTGAATTCAGTACACACCATGTGTGATCCTGCTGCGGGGCAGGCACTGAGCTCCGTGCTAAGGGCTCAGTAGGTCAGTCTGTTCTCATGGCATGAGTTCCTGGCTTCACAGGCTCTGCTTTTCTGTGATGCTGTAGATATAAGGGTGAATTGATTAATAAAAAATATGTATTTGTATAACTATGATTCCCAAACACTGAATCAGTGATGGTCACTCAATAATAATTGCTGTTAGTTTATCTTGAGAGCTTTTTGCATATCATTTAATTATCAAAATACTAATAAAGATAGCATTATACTATCTATCTTAGCTGATAAAACTGAGACTCACATTAACATTTTAACTATATACACTTAGTAGAGCCAAAAAGCCAGGTTTGTTTCTCTACTCAAGTTCATTGTTTGACATAAAACAACATTATAATTTGTTAACAGAGTAATTTCCTGTAAATGCTGATTTTTTTAGTAGAAACTTTATTCCATGTTTATTATAACAATCTATTTCTTCAGGAAAATAAAAGAACCAATTTACATTAAAGCTTTTGAAGAAGCAGGTAACTTTTCTGCTCATAAATTGAACATAGGCAGGAAAAGCATTTTTTTGCATAATACAGTCAAATCACATCATCTACTCCTTTCTCCTGCAAATCTTTCACAAATTGCAGAGTTGCATGATAGACCAGGATGGAAAATGAATCCCTACATTCGTTATTGTAATTGCAAATAAGCATAATGGAGGCATCTATAAATCCATATTTTGTACGTCAAAGATCACCTGTAAAAGACTCTTCTTAATCATAAATTTCGTTAACGCATCTATGTCAAGTGCTATATTTAGATTTTAGTAGCACACATTTAGTTCTTCCTATCATTTTCTAGGATTCTTTCCTTATTTATTTAACTCTTATATTCCCCATAAATCTCTTATTTCATTCCTCAATCAGATACATACTCATATCCACATGTCTGACTTATTCCTCTGTGTAAGATTAAATGGTGGAACCCCAAAGGTGTCCTCACGCTAATTCATAGGTAAAAAGACTTGGTAAACATGAATTTTCAATTACATTAAACTTAAATATCTTGATTTGGGGAGCTTGTCCTGGAATATCCTGGTTGGCCTAATATAGTCCTAAGAATCTTTCTATTTTTTTCTTTTATTTTAAAGAGAGAAAAAAAAAACAGAGGAAACAAAAACAAAAAATAAGAGACATACAAACAACAACTACAAGAACAATAAAAAACCCAAACCAATAACAATATAGTCTTCCAAAACAAGATGATAGGAATTTAACAATGGTTATAAAGTAAGAGTCTTTCTAAAAAGAAGGTCGGAGGATCAGAGTTGGCAAAGGTGATGTGATGAAGAGACATAGTTGGAGATATTTGCGTTGGCTATGGAGGAGGGGGACTACACATCAAGAAATATGTGTTACCTACATAAAACAGGAAAAGCAAGGAAACAGATTCTTTCCTGGAATAACCAGAAGAGATAAAGCCAATGCGATACCTTGAATTTAACAACCTAAGACTCATTCTGGATTTTTGACCTTTGGAGCTGTAAGAAAACATATTTGTGTTGTTTACACTTTGAGTACATGGAAATTTTTTATAACAGGACAGTAGCGTACCACATTTCTATCTCCTTTTTGTTTCTCATCAATACAACTCCTAAGGAAGTTCTGAAAAGCAGTCTGGTATAGAAATCCTAATTAAGCTTAAAGTAAGTTCCTAACTTACAAATGTGTTTCATTTTAGGAGAATGTTTGCAAGTCAGATTCCTCCATCAGTCCTACAAAGTGAGTCTTACACACCTTTGACATAAATGTGGAACACAACATAAAGCATAAAAATACCAAGCACACACACACAAAGAACAAGCAATGGGCACCATCATTTTGCCTTGATCCAATCTCTCAATCATTTTCACTTTTGTTCCCATGGTTATTACTTCGTGCTTCCTAGCAGTGCCTTCCACAGCATCACAGCTTTTTCTCTTGCTTCCGGACATCCTGGGCTCTGATTGAGCCCTGTATGACTATGCACTACCATCCTGTACCTGAAACACACAACAGTCCAGCTGTGACAGTGTCCGGCAGACAAATGAGCTAATTGTGCTTATTTGTTCACATCTGCAAATGCTCCTAATTCAAGGTCCATGCCTGTCTGTGAAAGTGTGCAACTCAAACGTTCATAAGTCAGGGAGTTACTGCAATGCATTTTTAAGACTCAAAGATACATTTTTAAAAATAATGCTGCGTGAAACAGTGCCTTGACACATACATAAAAATACTACTCATACAAGTTAAAACAATACTCTAAATGTGTGGTGGTAAGGTTTTTCTCCCTAGACAGATATCTTAGAAAACAGCTATTAAATCAGATGAGACTCTTCTATGGTCAGTCTACCCTGAACATGCCCAATCTGGTCTAAGTCAAATAACTATTCTAAAAGACACCTATGAAAATTAAGAAAAGTTCACAGATTCTGTAACTTCCAAAATAAGCCAACCAAATCAGAGCAGTCGATGTGAGTAGTGATGAAAGGATCTTGTTCCAAAATGGAAAGAGATCCTCAAAGATGGATAACGAATTTTCAGAACTCCTCAAGGAATTGAGAATGTGGAGGAGGTCAGATGTACCTTTGAAGCCTGAGAATGGTTACATGAATCTGGTTAGATTTTGGTATTACAGGAAATGGTAAGTTTGGCACATAGAGGTTTGACAAAATTATGGCTTATGAAATGCTGGGTGTCTTTTGTAAATAGTTTTGCCTTAATAAATTACAGTTCTAGAGGAGGTCTACAAAAAATTAAATGTGTAATACCAAGAGTTCCCACATAGTATAACTCGTATGGTCAGTGCAGAATTATACACTGCTCTAAATACTGAGTGCACTTATTAGATAATTCATGTTTTCATATCATATTACACACTAATGCTGCAGACCACTCCCTGCACATCTGCGTATTTCTCAGTGCTCAAAGAAGTCCTGCCATATTCGTCATCACCTTTTACAGCCATAGTTCCCACTGGCTACGTCACGTTCCCAAGTCACTGCAGAACCAGACTTCACAATCCATTATATCCGAATGCAAAATATATGTTCTTCCTCTCTGTCCTGTTAACACTGAAGTCACAAAGTAAGAAAAAGAATGTCCAAGGTCTGGCGGCTTTAACAGTGAATTCTGCATTGCAAACTAATTTAATGTGAGGCCAAAACCCAAGTTGTGCTTACGAGGGGTTAATTATTTAGGTTTTCTTTTCTACTCAGGGATGTGCTTTAAAGGCTAATGAAAATTACTTCCAAAACACAACTTCTTATTTCCCAACTGAGTTACAGTCTTATGAAGGAAGAAAATTAAAAATAAAAAACAAAACAAAAACAAATAATAATTGGGCTCCTAGCGCCAAAGATCGTTAGGGGGTTTATTCATGAACATATTTAAGAGCTTCAGCACACTGCTTCCACTGTATGATTTAATAACTTGGGAAACTCAGAGACACCTCACGTCTTTGCGGTTTCATTCAGGTTTCAAATCCACTCAGAATAAGTGTAAAGCTTGCATACGCTGTTTTAAATACAATGATCGCTGATTTTTTTTAACTAAAATTAGCTACTTTCTTCTATTTCAGCTTTAAATTTGGGGTAAAATAGTACCTTTTTATATCACTTTCCTGTCTAACTGCATCCATCCGCTTAATTGGTTAAAAGGTTATTTTGAATCTGGGTTTATCAGAGAGCTCAGAGTTTAAATAGGTATTGCAGATATATTTAGTTGCTGGGAATGGGATATGTTCAGTCACTAGGACCATTTATGTTATACTAAGAGCTACAATTAATATAACTGTTACTCATAAAGCATGTCCCAAATAATCCCTGGGAAGTTATTTCATTTACTTGTTGTTCAGATGTCAATAAGACTATATATTGATTTTGTTTTTAAATATATGTGTAAAATTTGTGACTTTGTGCATGTCACTGTGTTAATTGCTATAGATTTTGTGCAGAAAGCATATCAAATTCTTGATGGGAATACAGAATGCTTAAGTGGATAATTGAATGCAAGTTGAAAGTACCATCATGAAGCAGGACAAGATTCATGATAAAATATAAAAGAAACTTAGAATTAGTCTCATTGCAGTTCTGAGATTAGGGTTACTAAAGGATAAAAACACAATAATATTCATGGTATAAACTGACTAGGGTTGGGGATGGAAAAAGAGAGATAAGGAGGGGAAGTATTTGGTTTCAGGGCCCCTCGGCTCCAGTACGTAACTTTCTTCTGCAGTTAATTAAGAAAAAGAAGATGCTTCAGTAACTCTGTATCGTGTTCTCTCATTAACCCTTTGACTTTAGATATATGAATCTATTGCCCATCATTGCTATCATATCAAGAGGTAAAGCAGACTTCTGTTTTATCTAGCAGTACAGCAACTTCTCTAATATCACAGAATTAGTAAGTAGAAAATTTGAGATTCAAGTTCCAGTTTCTTCCAAACTTTCTTTGCACACTGCCCCATTTCAAGGTGTTGTAGAAAATATAGCAATAAGATGGTCTAAATTACCAGAGGTTCTCCTTTAAATTAATTGTTAGAGAGTCTGTTTACTGGAACTCTTTAATAGAATAATTGGCATTATTTAAGTCTGAGTTTGGCAATCATTTATTTTAATATCAAGAAAAATAATCACAAAAGAAAAGCACATAAGAATAACACTATCCAATATTTATCAAATATATATACTTTGCCAGGCAAAACAAAACGTACAATACATATTCTTGCTTTATTTATGAGGAAATAGGCATAGAAATTTAACCATGTTGGAATACTGATTTAATACTAACACTTGTTGTGGCCAAATTCATGCTTTTAATCACAATATAGACTCTACGAACAATCGTCATAGGTGTCTAACATGTATGAATTTCATGATTCATTAAGCAGTATTGTTTTAAAATGTTCACTTATAAAAATGTTCACATGCATATAAAATGCCCCACTGTTTCACCTAAATCTTTATATCCGCCTATGAAATGATTTTTGACCTAGTTTTCTGCAAATTTCCATTTTATTGGTAAATAAGCAGATTACTTCCATTACAAGATTAGTCTCCTAGAAGGCCTACCATCCCTGAGGACAGACTAAATAAAGATGATTTAGCCTGGAGTCACCTGGATCATGGTGAAACTCTTCAGTCATGTCTACTAAAAGCTACAGGAATGGTCCATTGTTAATGTTTCCAGAGTAAAAGATACTCTCTGAAGATGTGTAACATCAAGGCCGTTCAAGTTTTCAAATATGACATAAACTCTTAGAGTGTACTGTCTCTTACTCACTATGAGTAAGAGAAATGGGAACCGGGGATACAGCTCAGTTGCATGGTGTCTGCTTGGCAAATGCAAGGACCTTATTTTAATTCCTGGTGCCAGTAAATAAATAAATAAATAAATAAATAAATAAATAAGAGAATGAAAACTCAGTGTTGAGAGTGCACTGGCATGCTTTGGATTCGGCAAAGAGCTACAGCGCAGCATGCACAGTTCAGGGTTGCTGGAATTTAGTGTGTGTATTCCTTGGTCTTCCTGATGTATTAATGTCTTGTAAATCTGGGCTTTCAATACCATCCTATGTGAATTTTCAACAGACAAACCCTGCCCCAGGAAGCAGTGCTTGTGATAAAATAAATGATATCAGCATGCTTATCATATCATTTGGTTTAAGTTAGGCTTACTCTCTAGGTAGAGGACTTTGAATTATAATTATTAATGAATATATTATTCTATTCTATTCTATTCTAAACAGAATTCTATTCTGTTTTAAGCCACTTAAACTTTGAAAAAAAATCATTATGCTTCAGTTTGGGTTATTTAGAAGAACTCTGCAAATACTCCACTCCTTCCCTTATGTTGAACTTCAATATGTACCTAGTACACATTTTATTACTGAATTTCACACTTGGCCATTTACCAAGATAATTCACTTACCATCAGTTGCCTTCCAGCTCCCTGTTGATTTCCATTTTACTGTCTATCTGGCTCTGTATGTTAACTTACAATTTCTGCTATGTCCTAGGGTTATTTTTGTTGCAATGGAGCCACAGTAAATGTGAGCTCAGTAGTTTTATCATATAAAGGAGGGCTAGGACTTTTTCATAGCTAGTCTAAAAATACATCTAATACTAAACAGTCTGGAATGTTCTTGATTAATATGGAAAGATAAGACCACTGAACCTGATGTTTCTGTTTTAGAAAAATGCTACATATGTACTGCAAGTGGTTTGTATGTGCCTCTGTGTGTGTATACAACTGGATGTGTGTATGCATGTGTAACACGCACTTTTTTTATTTTAAAGAGAGAAAACCAAAATAAAACAAAAAAATACAAGAAAAACAAGAAACAAAAGAGACAAATAAGCAATAACAACAAAAAACAAAACAATAACAATATAGACTTCTAAAACGCGGTGGTAGGAACTTAACAAAGGTTGTTATTTTGCATAGTTACCTTCACCTTCAAAGAGTTACTCAGATTACCAGATATAGACACGCAAAATTGATCTAATTCTGTAACTGTTAACTATTTCGTGCCAAGAACTAATAGAATTAGTACAATCATCTTAGCTATCTTAAGTGTATATATACAAATTTATCTTCTTTCTTTTCCCTTTCTTCTTTTCTCCTTTTCCCTATCTGAGTTATTTTTTCCCTTTGAGCAGTTTCTTACCCTTTCACAGTATTTTTTGAAGATTTTGGATCTTAATTACTCTTTCAGTTTCTTACACTAGGAAGACAATACAGTATTTACACATGTGAGTTTGATTTATTTCACTTATGAGTATGATCTCAAGTCACATCCATTTACCTATAAAAACTTCAATACACATTTTATTAGTCAAGTTTCTCCAAAGAAACAGCACCAATAAAGTAGGAATGATTATAGGAGGGAATTTAATTGAATGATGCATAACACCAGCATCTGAATCATTCCACAGTATCCATCTGCATACTGAAACTGGTTGTCACTCAGTCCAAGAAGCTAGAAATTTTAGAATGAGAATCAGACCAGTGTTACAGCCCTAGTCTGAGGCTAAAGGCCAGGAGGCCCCTGGGGTGCTTGCAGTGCAAGTATCTGAAGAATCTGCATTCTGATACACACAGGGAAAACTGGCAGAAAATATACATCCTTGAGAAGAATCAAGTATGGTTGTACTAGATTATAACTTTCTCCACTTTTTCTTGGTCCTCAAACCCTTTGAAGGAAGCCTCCAATGTTCAGAGCAATACTGATCCCTTAGTAGCTACACCACATGACAGTCTTCTCTGGAGGCAGTCTCACTGACACTAATCCTCTAGGCATCCTTCCACCCAGTCAAGTTGACAACCAAAACTCAAATTTTGGTAGGAGACAGACTGTGGTTCAAAGAGATTAAGTAGTGTTTTCAAAATCATATGCCTGACTCACATAACTATTAATCTTTTCAAGGAAGCACGTCTGTCCTGATTAAATGCTTCTTTACTTTGGTATCCTCACTCTGAGAAATGTAGCTGAAGTCAATCTACGACTAGTTGGAAATCATCTTGTTACACTAGGGAAAACATCTGAAAATATTAAAACAGAGTTAGGGAACTCCCTGTCAAAAACACATTTGGTGCGGGTAAAGCAAAAACCTACAGTATAAAATTGGGTGCTGTCATTTTAGAGATCCAAGAGACTAATTTACCTGAAAGATTTGACTCTCTAGGATGCTCTCAAAGAACTTGTGTGACAGGTGGATTCTATGGGAATGAATTGATTTAGACATTTTTCTTCAAAGCAGGCGGAGGTCAGATTTCTTTTCATTCTGGGCATCAAAATTACAGACTATGGCAATAGTTTGATTTATTATGCATTCAGTCTGTGTTAGCCACTGTTTGAAGTACTTGATTGGTTTTAACTCATAGAATATTCACAACTATCCTAAAAAGTAGGCATTAGTGTTGGTTTTATTTTAGAGACGAGGCAACTGAGGTACAGAAAGTGTAAGTAACTTGCCTACCATGAAGTTACTGTGAAACAGCTAAGTTCCAGCCTGCTGTTTTTGGAGCTGTTGCTTTGATGCTGTACTATCTTCTGAGCACTGTGGTCATGTCTACTACCTGGCTCGTGAATTGATATACAGTACTGCATGATGGTTTGTCACCTGGCACCCTACTGTACGGCATCTGACATAATAAGGTACCAGTGTTGTGTCTCCCACACACATATTTTGATGGAAGTGATATTAAGGATGGTTGGTGTCTTCTAACATCAGTATTCACTTTTGGAATCTGAGATCCACAATGTAAGTTTGAGAATGTCCACTTCTTGTCCTGGTCTGCACATTCTTCCATTCTGCCTCCAACTCTCACTTAAATTTCAAGACAATAAATTCCTTCTCTGGGTCATGAAAACCATTTGGAAACCCACAACATAACTGTCCTATGTTCATATGTTCTTGCTCTAGTCTATCTGCTTAGTCATGGACTGAAAACTTCTAAGTCTTAGTTTCCTCATCTGCCCAGTGACCAGAATAACAATAATGCCTTTCTGACATGGCTTGGAGAATATTTTGTGAATATCAAAAGAGTTACGACATTTAAACCATTTCACGTCTACAACTGTAGATGCTGGTTGTTAGGATTGGTGCCGCTACATTCTTTCTGTCTCCACATTCTGACTGGAAAGGTCAAGCTCTAATTAGATTCTAAGCTGAAAACAAATCCTCTAAAGTGGGACACCATGGCTGCCTGTGTTGTACCTCTGATGTGCTTCGAAGCTGAGTGAGCCGAGCAGCCCTGGGGGCCCCGATGCTACCTGGGTTAAAGAAGGAACTACATTACAAGTGATACTTTTGACATTCTTTAGTAGAAGCTATATAGAAAGCCAAAATCTCATTCCTTAACTATTAAATCCCCTAGCAATAGTTCTGTATCTTCCTTTGAGTTTAGAAGTATTAACATTATGTCAGAAGAGGCAATCAGGAGATTGCCCTAGGGAAACTGGGAAAACGGTAACTATTATTTCAAGGTAAGCTATCTGAAAAATATTGTTAAGGAAATAAGGTTCATAAGTTTTCATTCATCATACTTTATATCTCTGCTATGGCTTATGTCTGAATGTCCCCTCTAAGCTTCATGCAGTCATGGGGGTGACTGAATCTGCAGTTTGTGACTGATTGATTGTCTACTGATTGGATTATGCACGTGAGTGCTACACCCTAGGGTGGGTAACCTACATACAATATAAGGGACAGAAAGAGTCTTCTCTTGTGCTCCTCCTTTTTCACTCTTGTTGCTTTTGTTGGCTTCTGGTACCTTAAACTGTTGCTCCTCTGCCATGAGCCTGCCTTGGAGCCAGCTGATTATGGACTGAAACCTACATAAATTGTGAGCTAAATAAACCTTTCTTTTCTTATTTTTGAGAGTGAGGTATTTTGTCTCAGCAGTGAGAGAAAAGTAACCATGACAATCCTCAAATGCAAAATACTATCACTAGTAATTCCAAATAATTTACATTATTTCTTACTATTTTTCCAATTCATTTTCTACTTCATTGTTTTCCTTTAACACAAGTGATACATATGAAAGGAATACTTTGGGTGGATTCTTTTCCGTATGTAGTTTGGGTTCTCAGACCTGAGTTTACATTTGATGAGCTGCTGATCTGGACTGAATACATGGAAATGTCTATTTGATTCAGACTGGACACCAGCTGTTAAACAGTGATTCTGTGGGCTCATCCTTCCTCCATTTAAGCATTAGTAAGCGGCCAGCATGATTTAGGAGCATGCTGCTGCAAGGTATGATTCTTAAAATCTCATAATTTCCATCACTTTCCAGAAGATATTCCAAATTAAAATCCTTTTTAAAATGCAACGGAGTTTGAAGAAAAACTAGAAAATAAGATGGTTTGTATGAGTAAAATTTAATAACTCGAAACTTTACGATGTGTCCTAATTTGCCCTAACATGACTGGGGGCATTTATCTCTCTGTTTCAATTAAATGACAACTCAGAAAATACATCAGAGAGAGAGAGAAAGAGAGAAAGAGAGTGATAGAGAGAGAGAGAGAGGCTTCTAATGGAACATAATAGCACAAGGACTTCCAGAAGCAAAATGGGATTTAGACTGATGTCGCCACTGACTAAAATAAAAGCTTGGGGAATTCAACAGTGGAGAAGAGGGTGCATTTTGTAGAATCTGAAACACAGTCCCCAGAAAAAAGTTTCTTTGACTGTCCATAGCAGGAAAGAAATATTCCTCAAGCATCCTCCTCTTCATGACAGATTCTCAAGAGTGTTAAGCTGCTTTCTTATCGTCAAACTGAATTTAGAGATATCAAGTTTGGCAGGGCAGGGAAAGAGCACGTACTGAGAGGACATTCTCCAGAAAGAACACACTCTCCAACATTTTTGAAAAGATAGCATGTGGCAAATAAAAAGACTCTCAGGTAAACCTACTTTTAAATGACTTGTTAGCACTTCTGATCTGTTTTAGATATATTGTGGGTTATAGACATCAAGTGACATATATCCATGTGAGATATGGAGCAATTCTGCTTTATCTTGCAGACTATTCCTACAACCAGTAAAGGATGTGATTTCTTGAACTACCAGGCAATTCCTTTGCTCAAAACAGTATTTCACCACTGCCTGTCACAATGACTAACACTTGCCCTGATAAGTTACTAGTTGGCACAATGATCTCTTGTTGAGGTTATTAATAGAGTAAATATGGTATGCTGTGTTTTCTTCAGGGTGAAAGTCGGGTGGTAATTGTGTTCATTGAGTGCTTTGTCTTAATTTGATAAAGTTCAACAGCTACTACCATTTTGGTGAAGCACTTCTGGTTTCTTGGGGGAAATTATTTATAGCTGCAAACAGAACAGGGATTTCTGTGTAAACTGGGTACCGCAGATTCTAAGGAAGGTGGACAGGGCTAAAGATGATGTCTTAGCTCAAGCACAAGACAAGCATAGTTCAAGGACACACAGTGAAACTGTTCAAACACTTTGTCATGCAGACCACATCAGTGATCATCCACTCTTCCCTCAGAGGGATTAGCAACTATTAAAGGCTAACTCTCTCCAAGTTTTTCTTTTTTAAGCATCTTATTTAAATTTTATCACAAACTTGAGAAGTAGACTCTATCTCAGCTTCAAAACTCATTGGATTTTGGGGCTCACACGCATTAAAAATTAATAATAAATCCAAACAGGCTCAGAAGACATCTAAGAATCATGTCAAATTATTTCATTCAGGGTAAATTCACAATTATTGGGATTTACATATGTTGCTTGGAGCAGAATCAGCATCTGTTTATTTCTGTACAATGCAAATTACATTTTTTAGTTCTCTGCTCTCTCTAGAAGGAGACATGAAAAATGAATAATTTTGTCAGTGATGATATATAAAGAGATTGATCATTACAAAAGTGATAATTGTAACATTTTTTATTTTGTAAAATTTTATGCTACAGTATGTCATCCAAAGAATAATATATCCATTGTGTAGATGTGAGACAAAAACATGATTCTTGTTCTGGGAAGATAAGAGTGAGAGTTCATGAGATCTTGACCACTACTCAGAATGATCTACAATTTAAATCTATGAGCACTTCTTTTCTAGAATTTTCCATTCAACAATTTTAGTCTACATTTGTGCATAACTGAAATCATGGAAAGCCAAACCTTGGATAACAAGAGACTACTGCATTCTGTTCTCTTTTTTATTGTTGTGTTTTCTTAACAAATCTCAGTCAGATATGTGTCTTGCAAACCATGTTTCCTTTGTCAACACAGCAATTTTCTGTTGGTGACACTAATGATGAAGAACAAAACACTCATGGAAACTTCAAGTTTGGGTACTCTTTCTGGAGACAACTTTGTGGTCTCTGTCTTCTGTTTAAGGTCTTTCTTCTCCTAGAGCTGCTCGAACTATCAACTCTGTCTTCCAACAGGAGATACCTACTGGTATAGACTATCTTCTTATCCATTCACTCCAACTTATGCACTCTTTGGTTTGATTATGTCATATTTCCTCCTGAGGGAAAATTAACTCTCTCTGCTTATTTCTGCACTTCGTCCATTCTTTACATCTCATCAAGATCTGATGCCTCAGAACATCTTAATGTTACACAGCCCATTTTCATTTCTCTGGATTCCTGCGGCTGTCCAACGCAGATAGCAGTGTGTGAAAACTACTCCAACAAGAACCGCCATCCATCTGAAGTACACGGTGGTGCTCTTGATGGCACCAGGTTAAGAGTACGCCCTCTAGTGATCGGCATTCAGTCTGAGAGGAACAATTCCTCCTGTGAAAACCTGACTCCTCTCTACAACTCACACCAGAGCATTTGTACTTGTGTTTTGTTTTTCATCTATATAAATTCAGTGTCTCAGAGGATAAGCTGGTTAGGGGGCGGAACATGCCATTTTTTAAGAGTGCAGTGAGAGCCTGAATCACAGTGTAATTAACTGAGGACTAACAGAGTGAGTAAACTGATAGGATTATGTATTTTTTAAAGAGTACAGGCTGGCTGTGGCGGTGCACTCCTGTAATCCCAGCACTTGGGAGGCTGAGGCAGGAGGAACACTGTGTGTTTGAGGCCAGCCTGAGCTATAAAACGAATTCCAGTCAGCTTGAATTGCATAGCAAAACCCTGTCTCAAAAAAGACTAAATAAATTAATTAATTAAATTAAAATAAAATAAAGGGTATGAATAATGACATCATGTTATTTATGCTTGATTAACATGCAGAAGACACAGACCTTTAACACGTTATGTAAATTTAAGCTATATATATATGCAAACACTACTTAGCTGATTTTTACATGAATTATTTATAGAATAAAGAGGACTCCATCTATGTCAAAACTCATATTGGTATACCCTCTATCATCTGCAGCTGGTGAGCAGAGTCCAAGACCAGCTCCTACCTTCCTCCGTGGACCTGGGACAGCACAGCTGGTGAGAGAAGTCTGAGATCTGCTCCTCCCTCCCTCCACTGGTGGGACTCAGGGCCTGGAGACCTGTGGGAATGCCAGCAACACAGTAGGACCTTGGCTAAAGTGCACACAATGGACAGGCAGGACTAGAAGTGTGGAAATGTCTCATGCAACAGTAACAATATGAGCCAACAGGTGGCAAATTAGGAGAACCAGTGTAACACTTGGGAACAAAGACATGAGCAGTAGAAGTGGGTGGATAGGGCAGCCCCTTTTTCTATTCTTACATTTCCTCTTTTCTCTTTTTCTGTTTTCTTTTTCTTTTCTTTTCTAAATGACTGGAGAGAACTCCAAAGAAAACTAATCCCACCTCCTGAACCCAGGACAAAGATCACACCCAAACCCAGCAAAAATCCACCTGCAATTTTGGCCATATCTGGGATCTAACTTAGACCTACCACAGAACTGTAGACACTAGAGGAATTTCACTATTCTCATTTTTCTGTGTCTGATTGGTTTCCCACTTGGTATTCAGATGGATTAGTGTTTTGTCTTGTTTTTGTTTTATTTTTCATTTTTTTTTATCATTTATTTTTTGTTTTCCCTTTCTTTTCTCAGTTTTTCTCTGTTCTATTTTGTTTGATTTTTCTTTCTTTCTTTATTTTGTTCTTTTTTTGGTATGTGAGGATATTTTTGGTTTCTTTTTTTTTATTCTTTCTTTTCTTTCTTTTCCTTTTTCTTTTCTTCTCCCTTATCTCTCTCACACATGATTTAGATCTGTAATATTTCTTTTTGGTTTTTTCTTCTGTTCATTCTCTTCCTCTCTTTAGTCAACTATCTCACTTGACTTTATGATAGTTTCCTGTGACTAAACACTTTCTCCTCTTTCTGACTCACTTCAAAAATCCTAGGCTTACAAACACACTTAGCGACCTTATCTTTGACATAGGGGCCAAACATGTTCACTGGAAGAAAGATAGCCTCTTTAATAAGTGGTGCAGGAAAAAATGGCTTTCTGTATGCTGAAATCTAAAACTAGATTCACTCCTTTCACCATGCACTAAAGTCAAAATGGATCAAATATCTAAATATTAGAACAGAAACACTAAATCTGCTAGAAGACAAAGTAGGTAGAAATCTTGGAGACAGAGGGGCAGGCAGAGAATTTATGAACAAAAATCAATCTGCATGGGAAATACTTCCCAGAATCAACAACTGGGATCTCATCTAAATAAAAAGTTTTTGCAAGTCAAAAGAAATCTCCAACAGAGTGAAAAGAAAACCCACAAACTGGGAAAAAAACTTAGTCAACTGTCCCTCAGACAAAGGTCTTCTATCTAGAACATATAAAGAATTTTAAAAAATCAGGTCCCCGAAATTCAAAGACCTAATCCAAAAATGAACATATGAGATGAAAACACACTTCTCAGGTGAAGAAATATGAATGGCAAATAAATACATGAAAAAATGTTCAGCATCATTGGTCATTAGAGAAATGCAA